>MU223182.1:1062009-1078167 GCA_018584345.1 Thuja plicata | reverse complement strand
GATAATAGTGTCTTACCAAACATAGAGTCTGCGTTCAAAACTTCTATGAGAATAAGTAAATCAAGTCACAAAAACACTATGAGAAAAGATAGTGATAGTGAAAGTGAAGAAGATGATCTTGATGAAACTGAAGGACTTATGGCTAGAAGAATGTAGAGAGGAAAAGGTAAATACAAAGGTAAATTACCACTTGTTTATTTTGATTGCAAAGAGATTGGACACTTTGCTGCAAGATGTACTAACAAAAGAAAAGATGACAGAAGTGATGACAGATCATTTGAAAAGAAGTCTGACAGAGGTGATTAAAGAAGCTACCAACAATTAGAAAGAAGAGATATCTGAGACTATAAGGACAAAGGAAAGAAGGCCAGTTACCTAGAAAAATGTAAGGATGATGATACTGACACCGAATCTGATGAAGACATCGAGATGGTGTTTGTGGTTGTAAAAGATGATTTAGATGATGATGAAGAAAGGTATGTAGAAATAACTCTCATATCTAAAATTAGCAAAAATGATGTTTGGATCATAGATAGTGGCTGCACTCACCATATGACTGGTGATAAGAAAAAGTTTGAGACTTTTGAAAACTATATAGGTGGTTCAGTAAGAATGGGAAATGACACACCTTGTCTAGTTGAAGGTACAGGAACAATAATGTTGAATAACCAGATAAAGTGTGAGAATGATTATTGGGTAAATGGATTGAATTATAATTTATTGAGTGTTTCTCAGTTGAATAATTCAGGTCAAAAAGTAGCATTTGAAAGTAAGAAGGCAAAGATCTTCAATAAATCTGGAAAGCTGATTGGTATCGATGAGCAGACAAAAGGTAACTTATTCTATCTGAATGATACTGACTCCACTTGTTTGATTGCTACAAATGAAGACATATGGTTATGGAACAAAAGATTGTGTCGTGTGAACTTTGAAAAAATGATAAAGATTAGCAAAAAGAGAAAGGACAGAGGCTTACTGACGATGACCAAGCCCGACAATATCATGTGTAAGAATTGTCAAAAAGGAAAAATGACAAAGTCTAGTTTCAAAAGCAAAACCCATACATTTGATGCAATTCTAGAATTAGTCCATACTGATTAATGTGGACCTATGAGGAAAAAGATTTATTATGGAGATAGATATTTTATTCTATTTGTTGATGATTACTCTAGAATGATGAAATTAATGTTTCTAAAAGATAAATCTGCAGCATTCAAGATGTTTAAATGGTATAAGGCTATGGTAGAGAAACAAAGTGGTAAGGATCTAAAATGTTTGAGATCAGATAGAGGAGGAGAGTTTATATCAGATGAACTCAATAACTTTTGTAATGAGCATGGAATCAAAAGAAAGGTCTCTGCACTAAGGATACCACAACAGAATGGAATTGCTAAAAGAAGGAATAGATCCATAGTTGATTGTGCAAGGACACTGATGATAGAGAAAGGCATCACCCAAATCTTCTGGAGGGAAGCTGTCAATAATGCTGCTTACACATTGAACATAGTACAATGGAAGAAAGACACCAAAAAGACACCTTATGAGCTATGGTATGGATACACACCCAATGTAAGTTATTTCAAAATTTTTGGCAGTCAATGTTATATCTTAAAAGATGATAGAAATGGAAAAATTGAATCCAAGAGTGATGAAGGAATTTTTCTAGGGTATTCTACCAAGAGCAAGGCTTATAAATATCTAAACAAAGCCTCTAACAAAATTATTGAAAGTGCAAATGTAAAGATAGATGAATTTGGAGAGAAGAATAAACAGGAAAACACTAAAGAAACAGAGGACTACAATAAGTTCACTTACAATGAGGAACTTGACACTCTACCCTACCAACAATGTAGAGTTCCTGAGCAAAAAATCATTGCACCTGAGAATCAGGCTACAAATACCGACGGTCAGGACAATGATCAAGATAATATGCAAGGTGATGAAGAATAGAATGAAGAACAAAACAAAGATCAAACTGATAGACAAAGAGCTATACTTGTACTTGCAAGATATGTAAGAAAGAACCATCCAGAGATATAGATCATAGGAGATAAGAAAGATGGTACAAGAATAAGAAGTAATTCTCTAAACTCAAGCTATCTAATTTGTGAGTTTGAGCCAAAATCTGTCAATGCTACACTTGATAATGAAGAATGGATAAGTGCTATGAATGATGAGATTGAGTAGATTGAGAAAAACAAAATATGGTCACTTGTGCCAAGACCAAATGACAAGAATGTCATTGGTACAAAATGGATATTCAGGAATAAGCTAAATGAGAATGGAGAAGTCACAAGGAATAAAGCAAGACTAGTATGCAAAGGGTATGCACAAGAAGGAATTGACTCTGGAGAGACCTTTGCACCCATTTCTAGGCTAGAAGGAGTAAGAATATTAATTTCTTATACTAAATATAAAGGATTCAAGGTATATCAAATGGATGTCAAGTCTGCATTCCTGAATGGAATACTTGAAGAAGAGGTACACATTGAACAACCATAAGGGTTTGTTAATCCAGACAAGAGGGACATGGTATGTAGACTTCACAAAGCCTTGTATGGATTAAAATAAGCACCCCAAGCCCAGTATGAAAGACTTCATTCCTATCTAATAAGTATTGGATTAGTAAGGACTAGTGAAAAAAAAATCTTTATTTGAAGGAAGATAATGATGCTAACACTTTGATTGCTGAAATATTTGTTGATGACATCATATTTGGAGGCAATGATATGCTATGCAAATCATTTTCTAATGAGATGAGGAAAGATTTTGAGATGTCTATGTTTGTTTGGAGAGATCAAGTTCTTTCTTGGTCTACAGATCATGCAAAAAGGAGAAGGTATTTTCATTATGCAATCGAAGTACATCAAAGAAGTACTGAAAATATTCAAGAGGGAAGATTCCAAACCAGTTGGAACACCGATGGAAACTGGATGCAAACTAACAAAAGAAAACAAGTCATCAGAGGTAAATCAAACTTTGTACAAATCAATGATTGGAAAACTCATGTATGTGTTACATACTAGACCAGATATTGCACATGCAGTAGGAATAGTTGCTATATTTTCTGCTAATCCCAGGGAATCACATATGACTGCTATGAAAAGAATCCTAAGATATCTGAAGAATACTGAAGAATATGGCTTATGGTATAGAAGAGAAGACAAATTTGAAATTTAAGTCTTTACCGACGCTAATTGGGCTATAAATATTGATGACTGGAAGAGCACAACTGGAGGACCATTCTTCATGGGTGACAAACTTGTCACATGGATCAGCAAGAAATAAGGATGCATCTCACAATCTACTGCAAAAGTAGAGTATGTTGCTGCTTCTAGAAATTGCTCAAATATTGCATGGATCAAACAATTACTGGAAGGTATGCATATGAAGATCATAGAACCAGTAATTATTTATTGTGATAATACAAGTGCAATTAAAATTTCCAAAAACCCAGTCATGCATGCTAAAACAAAGCATATTGACATCAAGTATCATTATTTGAGAGAACAAGTTTAGGAAAAGGAGGTGATACTTGAGTATGTACAATCAAAGGAAAAATTGACCGATATCTTCACCAAGCCACTGGCCAAGGATGCATTTGAGTAGTTGAGAAAGAGACTAGGGGTAAAACCCTTGTCTACTAGTCAGTAAACTAACTAGAAGGCTGCATCAACCTACATACTATCAGAATACCATGCATGATTGATGCAAGCAAAGAGATGAACTTCAAAGCTACATATATATATATATAGATAGGTATATATATATATATATATATATATATATATATATATATATATATATATATTTACNATATATATATATATATATATATATATATATATATATATATATATATATATTTTCACGAAGCACCAAAGCATACTATTGTATTACTGATGGATAAGGGAAATTCAAGGAATATATTATGGATAGAGAGAAAAGTTTGCTTGACATTAATGTCAGATATTTGTGATATATTTTGTTTGGCATTGTTATCAAAGGGAGATAAATTATCCATATTATCACATTCTTCTGGAAAGGAATAGATTATCCATTATCACACTACTCCAACAGGGAGAGATTATATCCTTAGGGAGAGAGATTGTATGGAAATTTTATACAAAGGGAGAGTTACTGACAAAGTGAAACAAAAAACATCAAAAGAAATGAGAACAATCAAAGGGAGAGAGTTTGACACAAAAGGAGAACACATCATACCAGAGAAAGAAAGATTCTACATCCATCCAGTGAAGGGATTGAAGACAGATAGAAAGAGCTGCAAGAATCAAATCTAAGCTAAAACAGAGCTTACCGATGGTCAGACATTTATCGGTTAACAACACAAAAGATTGGTAGTTTGACGAATCTCAACTATTGTATTTCATATTGTATTAGAAATAGTATAGTATGATAACATAGTATGTTGCCATCAATGGCAAAGGGAGAGATTGATGACATGTAACTGATTAAATGTTTGAAGATGTTAAGTTGATAATCATGCAAGACATTAAATCAGTTAATGTATTGTATTTTCATTAATGTCAACCTAATATAATCTATATGGTCATGTAAATAATGCCAAAGACTTCAGAGAACCAAAGGAACCAAGGATATGCTATCAGTAATGCATACAAATCAAGTATTCACTAAGTGACAAACAACACACTGACAAAGTGCACCCGACGGATAGAGAAAAAGAACAAAGTCACAGTGATACCCGACAAGGAAATGCACAACACTACCGATGAGCAGAGTCATAGTGTTTCCCGATGAGCAAAGCATAGAGTAACCCGAAGGAAGAAAATATAGTGTTTCCTGATGGAGGGAGATCATGAAGCTAACTAGAGTCTCGCCGATGGAACAGTCAGTTGTCACTGATGACTAACTGTAGTGGTGACCGATAGAACAAAGAGTTCAGAAAACAAAAAAATATCTAGCTGGCAAAGCTAAATATAGACTTAATTGGTTGTCTACTTTGTTTTATTTGACCAGAGATAAGTGATTAATTTAAAGCTAATTTATACAGTTGGAAAGAAGATATCTACGAGACAAATTAGAAGTTATGGTTTAAATCTAATTTGTTGGATTGTTTTTCACGCCAAGAATCAAGAATCAAGAAACAATGAATATTATGTCTATTTAAGAGACAAGCTTAATTCATTTACGAATGGGATTAAGGGGAGTGAATAGAAAGAGGATGCTAAAGAGAAACTAATGAAGAACTACTTCATGCAGTACTGATCAAACAAGCTAAAGGAGAGCTAAGGAATTCTACAAACAACCGACGAATAGTGAGCATAGCATCACAGAGCAAAAAGTATGGAGCACAAGGATTGAATTGATACATTGGTCAGAGAGGTAATGTATTTAAATAGATCTGAAAATCTGCAATTTAAGTTGCAATATGAATAGGTCAGAATGTTTCAGTTTAACCATTGAAGCATCAAGTCTCTTAACCGAGTAGGACTTAACAGTCTTCTATATATTGAGGTACATCCCAAGGAGTTCCAAAAAGGTTGATTCATGAAAGTAGCATTGGATATGCCCAATGCCTATTGACAGTCTAAGAGAGAGGATGATTCAAGGATGGAAGCATTAGATGCCCGATACTAAGTGACAACCTCTATGTATAAAATCCTGTAAGAAGGTCACACCTAACAATGTGTTTGTAACCTTTAACAGGGTTGGCTCTTAACAGGGCTCATTTCATAAGAGTGAAAATTTGGGGTACCGGTCCCAGTGGTTTTTCCCTTAATAGGGTTTCCATGTTAAAAATTCATGTGTTATGTGTGTATGATTCATTTCTTTACTATTTTGTATCTTACATAGCTAACTCTTGATTGATCGGTATACATTACTTATTTATTGTATTTCGGTAAATAGTTATACTGCTTATCAGTAATCAAGAAAGAATAAGGATTGACAGAGCAAACCAACAGAAAGTTAATCATTATTAGTATTTCATGGCATGCATCTTGTAGGGACATAATAATCTGAGGTTTATTGATTGGTGGTTAAAGTTTTAAGGATAAATTTTTGAGGCCACTGATTCACCCCCCCTCTCAGTTATTACTAACAATATCTATACTTTTTTCATGCTTTGCATCACTATCTTCAAACATACATTGGGAAGTATTTTTTTATGTATTGACTTGGTACCTCTGTTCATCTAATAATAGTGACTAGTATATTATCTTTTCAATTTAATATAACATGTCCTTCACATTTTTCCCTTTCCTTTACATATATACAACAGTAACCCCATTCATTGATTTGCATTGATATTTCTAGAATCATTGGCATCATTCCTTATAATTACACTGCTATATGTCCCCAATGGTATTACCTATCATGCCACACATGCACTTTATCATGACTATATAAAGCTCTATCATGCCTTTTGTACAACTATAATACTTATACATTTTCTCCTCAAGTATTCATTGAATTTTCTCTTATCAAGATTATCATTTGTACTTCCCTTTGATGCTTATTATTTCCTTTTGTGCATCCTCACTTTGACTATTCCATTAATAGATAGTTTCAATGTATGTATGTCTCTTCACTATTTTATTATTGTTATTTCTCCATTATCATATTGTCCCTGTCACTATATTTGACTATCATGATGTTTATTTTTATCACTTTCTTGCATGCTATGAAGTCTATGATAACAAGTGTAAACTATTCTCGTAATGAATATCATATCTATACTTGCATAGTGAATAAACATGTTAGATAAAACAATGATGTTCATATTTTGATTAATACTGATAATGGTTCTTTTCTTTTCTTCTGATATCTATGATGGCTGAAAATTGGTTTAATGCATCATGAAAGTAAACTATGCATTTTTTGATGATGTATATAAAATGATTAGGCATCTTGAGCTCTAACACCATTTTCTTCATCTCTTGCAGGTTTTCTTGGAGTAGAAAAGAGGAAGAAGCTGAAGACATTTAATTCAACCCTGTGGTTCATCATTTAGGCAATGAAAGATCCCTACTCCTTTCATTTTCTTTCATTTTCATATGTATTATTTTCTTTTATAGTGCATTGGATCAGTTACTCCCACGACTTTTGTGGGACACTATACTTTTGAATTCATGAATAAAGAAAATAATTTTTTTATGCAAAGTTATATAATTCTACTTTCTTATTAATCCTTTTGCATAATAGATATAAATTTCATTTGATATCTCTTCTTGATATAGTGCACACTTAGCAGAATAAAATGTGTACCTTCCATGTTTTTCTATAAATAATTTTCCATCTCTATGTGATTGAGTTGAAAGAAAAATTAGGTAACATTTCTGGTGACATTTTCTAAATGCTTGCTTTCTAAGCATCCTAGAGCAATTTCCTAGACTTATCCATTGGGCACAGAGTCAAGAGAGTTTGAAAAAAATATTTCACATTGTTGTAACTCACTATCTGCATCTTGTTGTAATTCATTATAGTTTTGTGGAGCACATATTTATTATTTGTGATAGTGAACACACCAATTCACTATTATTAATGATGAATACTTACTTGATAGAACTATAATACATTACAACAAAAACATCTTCCTTATCCCACGTGCCAAAATTCAGAACAAACTGACTAACTATGCAAACCAACACTTAGAGGAAATAAAAATGCAACTAAACTATGTGCAACAACACTTATTTGACACATAGAAATTGCTCTAATAGGTACAGATTTCTAATCATACCTCAAAAGAAATGATTAAGGTGGATGTCATTGACTCAGATTAGCTCCATGTCAACATCCAACTTAGACAAATGGAAGATATTATGATGTTTACACTCAGTGATAATGTAAGGCCCAGTCTAGATTACATCAAACTTGGAATATTTTCCTGGTTTCCTTTTAAGTTCATCCCATTTTAGCACCATATCAACATCCTTGAATGTTCTTCAAGATGCCTTATTCTCAAAATACCTATTCATATGTGCTTGATTATGTTCTATATTACTGATGGCCTCCCTTCTAGTCTCCTCTAACTCAACCAATTGAGCTAACCTTACTGTCATAGAACCCTATTTAATCATATACAATTGATTCACTAAATCTAGTGCTGGAAAATCAAGTAAGATAGGAATCCTTTCTTCATTTCCATAGACCAACATATAAGGTGATTTTCATGTAGCTCTTTTAGGAGCGATTCTATCAACCACACAGATAATTTCAACTTTGTATTCCATTATCTTTGGTTAACCACAATCATCTTCTTGATAATCCCGAGGATATTCTTGTTAGCAAACTCCACTTGGCCATTGCCTTGCAGATAGTAATTATAGGATGTATTCAAATAGATTCCATTTTTATAGCCCAATCAGTTATTTTTGTACCAACAAAAGCAAGGGCACTATCTAAAATTATGGACTCAAGGACACCAAACCTTGTAACCAACTCTTTATAAAAATTTTAGGACATCAGTATTGTTGGCCTCCTTGAGTGATATAGCTTCAATCCATTTAGTAAAGTATTCAATGGCTGTGAGTACCCACTTATGACCAATATTGGAAGGAAAATTTATGACTCCAATTAATTCCAATATCGACCTTATGAATTGTTTCTCAACCTAAATAGGTTGCAATGGTAAGGATGTCAAATTAGTTTTCAGAAAATAAAGCACATTCTTTACATTTTCTCACCCATGAATGTGCATCCTTGATTAAAATAGGCCAATAATTTCCATCTTTCATGACCTTAAGAACTATTTCTCTTTGTGAAAAATGTCCTCCAGTTGACCCTTGATGAAACTCGTGCAACACTTTACAAGTTGCAATAGTTGATTGCTCTTCATCTTGCAACACTAGAACAACTTCTAGTTCATGCTCTTTACTACTAATTATACCATCAACTAGTTTCTCACATAGACCTTTACCCCTAACCATCTTAGTGACCTTATTTCTACGTCATATTCCATTACCTTAGTCACCCAAACAACTCTCTTAATGCTTGAATCCTTACTTAAAAAAAATTCCTTCACACTTGGGTGAACCACCATCAAGATAATCTTGTTATTTGACAACATATGCCTAAATTTCTTCAATTTTTTTATAATAATAAGGACATTCTTTTCTATGAATGTATACCTCATCTTATAGTCCTTAAGTGCTTGATTGAAGAATGCCACAGGCTGTTCTAGACCTTCACCATTATGCCATACCAACATAGCAGAGATAGAATCAATATTTCCATAAGCATATGAAATAAAATCCTTAGAAAAATCAGGATTTATAAGTGTGGTTGCTATTCTAAAGCCTCTTTAATTAGCTAAAAACTCCTTTTTCCATCCTTGTTCCATCCTTGTTCTAGCTGAAAACTACATTATTTCTCAACATTGATGTTAGAGGTGCTAATGAATCAACAATATCTAGAATGAACCTTCTAACAAAATTAATTCCACCCAAGAAACTTTGTAGGCCCTTCTCGTGTGCTGGTAAAGGGAGAGCTAAAATAACACTTACTGTTTCAGGATCAATAGTAATTCCATGTTTGGACACCACATAACCCAGTAACTTACTTTCATGAACAATAAATATACACTTTTTAGGATTGAGTGATACCCAAAACTCCCTGCACTTTTCAAAAATGTGTCTCAAGCGTATTAAACGATCTTTAGCTCCCTTAGAAAAAATAGTAATATAATCTAGGTATACCAACACTATTTTGTACATCAAACCTTTAAAGGACACGTTTGTAGCTTTTTGAAAGGTAGCTCCAGTATTGGAAAAACCAAAGGGCATCTTCTTATAGGCCATGGTACTCCATTTTGTGGTAAAGGTTGTTGTATATTGTTCCTCCTTCACTAAAATATGATAATAACATGAATATCCATCAAGCAATGAGAACCTTCCTAAACTTGAAACTACTTGAAGGATTTTTTCCATGGAGGGAAGAGGGTGGTGGTCTTTCAAAGAGGATCTATTTAAGTCACAGAAGTATACACACAATTTTATCTCTCCATTTTTCTTCCTAACAAGCACAAGGTTAGAAACCCATAAAGTATGCTTAATAGGACAAATAATACCACTCTCAATCAGCTTGTTCAATTATTTCTCCATGATGGGCTCAAGTATAGGATTCAAGGGCCTTTATTTTTACCTCACAGGTTTAGCATTAGACTCAAGCTCAATGGTGTGTTGGAAATTTGGGGATTAAACCCTTTTAAATTACTATACTCCGATGAAAAAAAATCATTAAACTCTTGACAAAGTTGAGTAAAAGCATTTTTTCTTCTATTGTACATATCTTTCCCAATTTAAATAAATTACCCTATAAGACTTCAACCTCTTCATAGTAATTTTTCTAAATCTATACATTGACCTTCTCCTTTGTCACCTGATCATCTGAATTAAAAATGGACTCCAAGGTTACTAGTCCCTTAGGTAAATTATTTGTTTTTAGTTGAACAACCTGGACTTCAAACTGTTGTTCTATCTTTTTCTAATTTTCATGTGAAAACACAAATTCTTCCCTTAATAAATTTACACTTTGTTGGTTACTATCAAACACTTTCTAGCTAACATTATTATCAGGAACAATAGGTCTAACAACAATCTTAATATTCCAATGATTTTTACCACTACTAATCTCTTTAGGAATATAAATTTAGCACCACTAAAAACTAACCTATCAACATGTTTATTTTGACTTCTAGATATTGGCACAATGACACCAAATTAAATGCATCAAATGTTAAAGTTATTGGATATATAAAAAATGAAAATGAATGCAATTTTATTTTTCTATGTATACTAATGAATGGCTTTTGTTTTCAGGTATGCAACAATGAGGGACTATGCAATTTCAAAATTAATATCATAAATATATGAGCACTATATGCATATTTAATTATCACAAGAAAAATGCTGATGGAAATTATCTTTGAATTTATCTCTATATATATTTTTGAATATTTGTT
This sequence comes from Thuja plicata, assembly GCA_018584345.1. NCBI lineage: Eukaryota > Viridiplantae > Streptophyta > Pinopsida > Cupressales > Cupressaceae > Thuja > Thuja plicata. Next base: position 1,067,222 of record MU223182.1, on the reverse strand, counting down.
GATTGATGAGAGAAGACCTACATTCAAAAATGTTGTATATCCTTTCCTTTGATCAATCAGAAAATGATTATTTATATGAGAGCCATGTCACTATAGAGTCATGTATCCTTGAGGAGACATGGCTCTATAATGCCATGTCTCTTCATTACCAACCAATGTAAATCAATACATATGAACAATCACCAATAAACAATGCCCGATCCAATAAGATTGATCGGTCTCAATAACTAATCAAGTTCTTAATATCACCAAGTGCTATAATTATCAGGTGCATTATCGGGTGTTTATAATTTCATTAGGTGTTAGACATATTGGAATTATCAAGGCATGAGTATAATATGCATTTTGTTCGATACTTATGAATTTTCATATGTGATGTTAATTTGATCATAATATTATTATTATGAGGAAAGATCATAATTTTAGAATATGAATAAATAAATATATGTGTATATATGAGTAGATATATAATAATAATACTTATTATTATTATTATTATTATACACACACACACACACATATCATAATTGATCTATTATCATAATATTAATATCTATTGTATGTTATTTGATCGAAGCTACAAACATCAACACTTCCTCTTAGCTAGGGAAGATAAAATTCAATAAAATGCAATTCACAAAAGATCTATTACTTTTAAGAGAGATGATATCACCTCATCATGATATCAAGAGATATGGTCTGACCAAGAATATCAAGTCCCATGTCATTCACCATAACTCAAAAAATATTTTAGATATCACCTCAATATGATATTAGAGATATGGTCTAACCAAGAATATCAAGTCTCGTGATATTCACCATAACTCAAAAAATATTTTAGATATCACATCAATATGATATCAGAGATATGGTCTGACCAAGAATACCAAGTCTCATGATATTCACCATAACTCAGAAAGTATTTTAGATATCACCTCAATATGATATCAGAGATATGGTCTGACCAAGATTATCAAGTCTCGTGATATTCACCATAACTCAAAAATGTCATATAGGTAATGTGCACATGTACCCTTACCATAGGAACACTTATCATCTATCATGATTTATTTTAACCATCACAAGATGTCTATCAAAATAGAAGGCCATGGTCCTTTTAAGGCGCTCAATCCACCATGCAAGTTATCATCTATTACGATCTGTTTCAGCCATCACAAGATGTCTATCACAATAGAATGTTAAGTTATTGTAAGGTCGTCACCTTCCAATAAATTTTACAAATACAAGTGATAATTATTTGTAATTATTCACTTCCTCATGATTTACATAGGGCCTATTTAGCCATGAAGAAATATTTTCATTAGTACAATAATGAAATTTACAATCACATCAAGTTTACCTCAGAAGTGTTCTATCTTTATCACTGAACTCTCTCTCACACTAGAAGTTCTTTAGAATATAAGTTTCTCTTAATATAATTTTGAGTTACTGACTTCAGGAAGGGTAGCTTGATTTTTGAGTTTTTCAAGACATTTTTTTGCAGTGTGATCATATTTGTCACATCTATAGCATTGTACTATAGAGTAGTCTCTTGGTTTCTTGAACAATTGTTTACCATATGACTTCTTTCCCTTTTTCCTTTTCAAAATAGTGACGAGAACCTGAACATGTTCATTTATTTGTTCCATGATTCCTCTAGATATTAGATTACACTCTTCTTGAATGCAATCAACTTTTAGTTGATCACATTTGGGGAGTTTGGAATGAGCACTTACTCCTTGTCTAAAATCTTCCCCTAAGATAGGGAGCCCATTTAGAGTTATCATAGTTAACTCCTTTATTAACATAAATGTGACCGATTGAAGAGATTTGGTTCCTTAATTATGTTATCCTCATAAAATATGAGGTGATGGTCTCTCCTTTATTCATTTTAATATTAGAGAGTTGATATTTAAGGGTAAGGATTCAGCTGGCGTTGTTGATCTCAAACATATTTTCAAAGGCTTTGAACATGTCATATGCAGAGTCTAACTTTGTGATGATAGTTAGTAGATGATCTTTTACTTCGTCTACTAATAATTCCATTTTTATGGTATTGTCCTTTTCCCATTGACTTTTCTCATCATTTCCATTAGGTTTAAGAGGATTTTCTGTTAGTAATAACTGAGAGGGGGGGGGGGGGGGGTGAATCAGTAGCCTCAAAAACTTATCCTTAATCTAACCACCAATCAAATAAACCTCAGATTATTATGTCCCTACAAGATGCATGCCATGAAATACTTATAATGATTAACTGTCTGTCAATTTTCCTTGTCTGTCCTTATTCTCCTTAATTACCGATAAGAAGTATAACTATTTACTGAAATACAGTAAATATGCAGAGTATGCTGATAAGTCCAAGAATGCATATGTGAAATGTAAACTAGTAAAGTAATAAACCATACACACATAACACATGGATTTTAACGTAGAAACCCTATTAAGGGAAAAACCACTGGGATCGGTACCCCAAATTTTCACTCTTCTGAAGTGAGCCTTGTTAGGAGCCAACCCTATTAAAGGTTACAAACACACTATTAGGTGTGACCTTGTTAGAGGATTTTACACATATAGGTTATCACTTAGTATCGGGCATCTAATGCTGCCATCCTTGAATTATCCTCTCTCTTAGACTGTCAATAGGCATCGGGCATATCCAATTCTAATTTCATGAATCAACCTTTTTGGCACTCCTTGGGATGTACCTCAATATATAGAAGACTGTTAAGTCTTTCTCTGTTAAGAGACTTGATGCTTCAATGGTTAAACTGAAACAAAATGACCTATTTCTAATGCAACTTGAATTGCTGATTTTCAGATCTATTTAAGTACATTACCTCTCTGATCAATGTATCAATTCAATTCTTTTGTGCTCTATAATTTTTTCTCTATGATGCTGTGTTCACTATTCATTAGTGTCTATAGAATTCCTTAGCTCTCCTTCAGCTTGATTGATCAGTATTGCATGAAGTTGTTCTTCATCAGTTTCTCTTTAGCATCCTCTTTCTATTCACTCCCCTTAATCCCTTTTTATGTGATATAGAAATCAATTAAGCTTGTCTCTTATATAGACATAATATTCATTGATTCTTGATTCTTAATTCTTGATTCTTGGTGTGAAAAACAATCCAGTCAATTTGATTTAAAGCATAACTCTAGATTTATCTCATAGTTATCTTCTTGCCAACTGTAAAAATATTCTTTAAATCAATCACTTAACTATGGTCAAATAAAACAAATAAAACAACCAGTTAAGTCTATCTTTATCTCTTTCTAGCTAGATATTTTGTCATTTTATGAACTCTATGTTCCGTCAGTCAACTCTTCAGTTAGTCATTGGTTACAATTGCCAGTTCTGTTGGTGTGAATTTAGTTAGCTTCAGGATCTCCGTCCGTCGGGCAAATCTACTTTTATCTTGTCGAGCATCTTGTGGTTTTGCTTCATCAGGCAACGCTATCTTCTGCTTGTCAGGTATCACTGTGACTTTTCTTCTTTGCCTTTACTGATGGTGTGCACTCCATCGGTGTTATCTGTCACTTAGTGAATACTTGACTTTTATGCATTACTGAAAGCATAACCTTTGTTCCATTTCTTCTCTAAAGTCTTTTGGAATTATGTACATGACCATATAAATGATATCAAAATGACATCAATGATAATACAAATCATTAACTGATTTAAGGCCTTCCATTATCTTCAACTTAACATTATCAAGCATTTAATCAGTTACATGTCATCAATCTCTCCCTTTGGCATTGGTGGCAACAAACTTATATTATCACACTATATTATTTTTAATACAATATGAAATACAATTTATTGAGATTAATCAAACTACCAAACAATTTGTTTTGATAACCGATAAAAATATCTGACCGCCGGTAAGCTCTATTTTAACTTAGATTTGATTCTTGCAGCTCTCTGTTTACTGATGTGTTGAATCTTCTTCTTGTGTCAATTTATCTCCTTTGACTGTTCTCTCTTTTGTGATGTCTTTTTGTCTTGTCACCAACTCTTCCTTTGTATTAACTCCTTCATACAAACTCTCTCCCTATGGATATGATCTCTCCCTGTTGGAGTAATCTGATAATGGATAATCTTTCTTATTTTTCTGAAGATTATGATAATATGGATAAACTCTCTCCCTTTGACAACAATGCCAAAAAAATATTGCTATAAGTATCTAACATTCATGTCAAACAATAATTTTCCTCCTATCCATAATATATTCCTTGAATTTCCCTTATCCATCAGCAATACAACAATATGTTCTGGTGCTCGGTTCTGATATATAATTGTCTGTATATAGATGTAGCTTGCAAGTTCATCTCGTTTGCTTGCATCAACATGAATGATATTATGAGAATATGTAGGTTGATGTAGCCTTTAGTCATTTTACTGACTGGTAGACAAGGGTTTGACCCCTAGTCTCTTTCTCAAGTACTCAAACGTATCCTTGGGCAATGACTTGGTGAAGATATCAGCCAATTATTCTTTTGATTGCACATACTCAAGTATCACCTCTTTTTCTTGAACTTGTTCTCTCAAGTAATGATACTTGATGGCAATGTGTTTAGTCTTTGCATGCATGACAGGATTCTTGGAAATTTTTATTGCACTGGTGTTATCACAATAGATAATAATTGGTTCTAAGATCTTCATATGCATGCCTTCCAACAACTATCTGATCCATACAATATTTGAGCAATTTGTAGTAGCAACAACATACTCTGCTTCTATAGTAGACTAAGAGATGCATCCTTGCTTCTTGCCAGTTCATGTGACAAGTTTGTCACCCATAAAGAATGCTCCTCCAGTTGTGCTCTTCCGGTCATCAAGATTTCTATCCCAATTAACATTGATAAACACATTAAGTTCAAATTTGCCTTCTTTTCTATACCACAAGCTAAATTCCTTAGTATTCTTTAGATATCTTAGATTTATTTTTACAATAGTCATATGTGATTCCCTGGGGTTAGCAGAAAATCTAGCAACAATTCCTACTGCATGTGCAATATCTGGTCTAGTGTGTACAACATACATGAGTTTTCCAATCATTGATTCATACAAAGTTTGATTTACCTTTGTTGTCTTGTCTTCTTTTGTCAACTTACATCCAGTAGCCATCGGTGTTCCAACTCGTTTGGAATCTTCCATCTTGAATATTTTCAGGACCTCTTTGATGTATTTGGACTATGTAATGAAAATACCT
>MU223182.1:1024470-1058210 GCA_018584345.1 Thuja plicata | reverse complement strand
ACATAACACATGGATTTTAACATGGAAACCCTATTAAGGGAAAAACCACTAGGACCGGTACCCCAAATTTTCACTCTTCTGAAGTGAGCCCTGTTAGGAGCCAACCTTGTTAAAGGTTACAAACACATTGTTAGGTGTGACCTTGTTAGAGGATTTTAGACATATAGGTTATCACTTAGTATCACACATCTAATGCTGCCATCCTTGAATCAGCCTCTCTCTTAGACTATCAATAGGCATCAGGCATATCCAATTCTAATTTCATGAATCAACCTTTTGGAACTCCTTGGGATGTACCTCAATATATAGAATACTGTTAAGTCCTACTCTGTTAAGAGACTTGATGCTTCAATGGTTAAACTGAAACAAAATGACCAATTTCTAATGCAACTTGAATTGCATATTTTTAGATCTATTTAAGTACATTACCTCTCTTATCAATGTATCAATTCAATTCTTTTGTGCTCCATACTTTCTACTCTGTGATGCTGTGTTCACTATTCGTCGGTGTCTGCAGAATTCCTTAGCTCTCCTTCAGCTTTATTGATTTGTACTGCATGAAGTTGTTCTTCATTAGTTTCTCTTTAGCATCCTCTTTCTATTCACTCCCCTTAATCCCTTTTTATGTGATACGGAAATGAATTAAGCTTGTCTCTTATATAGACATAATATTCATTGATTATTGATTCTTAATTCTTGATTCTTGGCATCAATCAATTAACTCTAGTTGAATAAAACAAAGAAAACAACCAATTAAGTCTATCTTTAGCTCTTGCCAGCTAGATATTTTGTCATTTTCTGAACTCTCTATTTTTTCAGTCAACTCTTCAGTTAGTCATCGGTTACAACTGCCAGTTCCGTCGGTGTGACTTTAGTTAGCTTTGGGATCTTTGTCCATCAGGCAACGCTGTCTTATGCTCATTGAGTATCACTATGAATTTTCTTCTTTGCCTTTATTGATGGTGTGCACTCTGTCGGTGTTATCTGTCACTTAGAAAATACTTGACTTTTATGCATTTCTGAAAGCATAACCTTTGTTCCATTTCTTCTTTGAAGTCTTTTGGTATTATGTACATGACTATACAAATGATATCAAGTTGACATCAATGACAATACAAATCATTAACTGATTTAATGCCTTGCATTATCTTCAACTTAACATTGTCAAGCATTTAATCAGGTTCATTTAATCATTTTCTATTATCATATTTAACTCATTCTTCCTTAGTATCAACATCATTCTTAGTTTCCACGATTCAAAATTTGAAGCACCTTCAAGTCTGTCTTTGAGTCTGATTCCATTTTTCATTTTTTAAAGTACAAGATATCCAAAAAAGAATTTATGATCTTGATTGTTTCTTAAGATTGCATACATTTTCTTGAATCTAATTTGATCTTCCTTCAAGCAGTTAGGATTTATAGAAGGAACATGGCTCTGATACCATGTTAAATTTATTGGATATATAACAAATGAAAGTGAATGCAATTTTATTTTTCTATGTCTACTAATAAATGCCTCTTCTTTTAAGGTATGTAGTAATTAAGGACTATGCTATTTAAAAATTAATATCATAAATATATGAGAACTATATGTATATGAAATTATCACAAGAAAAATGCTGATGGAAATTATCTTTGAAAATATTTGTAAATATTTATTGATTGATGAGAGAAGACTTGCATTCAAAAATGTTGTATATGCTTTCCTTTGATCAATCATCAAATGATTATTTATATAAGAGCCATGCCACTATAGAGTCATGTCTCCTTGAGGAGACATGGCTCTATAATGCCATGTCTCTTCATTACAACCTGATGCAACTCAATACATATAAACAGTCACCAATAAAAGATGGCCGATCCAATAACACTGATTGATCTCAATAACTAATTGGGCTCTTAATATCACCAAGAGTTCACATTATTAGGTGTTTATGATTTCATCGAGTGTTAGACATATTGGTAATTATCAAGGCATGAGTATAATATGCATTTTGTTTGATACTTATGAATTTTCATATGTGATGTTAATTTGATCAGAATATTATTATTATGAGGAAAGCTCATAATTTCAGAATATGAATAAATAAATATATGTGCATATACAAGTAAATATATAATAATAAGATTTATTATTATTATTATACATATTAATATATATATAATAATTGATCTATTATCATACTATTAATATCTACTATATTTTATCTGATCGAAGCTATAAACATCAACATAAAATATCTCTAGAAGGTCCCATACCCTATGTGTGTAAGATTTAAGCAGGTCATTTTTAGTGACGCTAAGATATCTCACTTGATTCAAAACCAATTCGATATCTCCAAACACTTTCAAATAGCTAATAACCCTTCTCCTTGCCCATTCCAAGCCATGAATGAGAGATTCATATTCAACAAAATTATTAGAATAAATGAAACAAAATCTGAAAGATGAATAATAATTCTCATCTCTTGGGGAAACAAGCATGCATCCACCACAAAATTTTTTTTATTCATTGATCCATCAAAGTATAACTCCCAAACCTCTTATCTTTTTCTCCACACCACTGTTCTACACTCTTTTCAAGGTTAGGCATAACAAAATCAGTTTGATGCATCATATAAACACAAAAACAAACCTCTTCCAATTATTGATCAACGATATTCTTAACATTTTCAACTGCCCATTCATCTAGGAGAACATCAGGTATGTCTTCTATTCTTATTTTAAACTCTTTGGATACATGAACATCTTCATGGTCAAGGATAGTACAGTTAAAAACAACTACATCATTAAAAACACTAGGGGTATAAGGCTCAATATGGTCCTTAGAAATTGGCTATGATTTTATGATAGCCTTGGTTCCATAACTAGTATTTAAAAACATATGAGATCAGTCAAAGGACAAATAACCACCAATCTTAGAAGTAAAATCTCTAGACAAACATAAGGAAAATAAGGAGGCAATTTTATGACATAAATATCCTACGGAATAGAGAAATGTGGAAAAGCATGTAAGTTTATACTAAACCCTTTTATGACTCCAACTGTGTTAACAAAAGTATAATCTAGTTGTACTACCCTCTTTTCAAGTGGTTCATACTCAATACCCAACTTGTCTATAATTTGTTTAGACATTACTAAACTACTAGCACCTAAGTCGATCATGCAATTATAAACTAGGTGGTCTCCTATTATCAAGGACAAATAAAAAGGTGGGGGTTTAGCCTCTGAAGCTTGTTATTCCTTAACATTTCCTGCAATACTAGTTAAGACAACTTTTGACTTCTCTTTATAAAACTCATTAGGTAAACTCAAATTGGACAAATTTGATTAGAGGAGGTCCTTTTGGCCAGGAATGCTTAAAGAATCCCATAACTAAATTGACACATTTTCTTTCTTCATATGATCATGAATATTAAATGGAGTTTTAGCTAGCTTTACTTGGCCTTTAGGGGCAACAACCTCACCTTCAATTAGAGCTGATTAAACTAGAGGAATGTGTTTCTCCTTGCTTTCCAATGACTATCCCCTTGGTAAAATTTGAACATTCCCAACATTAGATGGACCATAAACCCCTTCGTTCACGCTTGGAACTTGATGGACATATGTTTGAACTCCATCATGATGCTACCCTTTGTCTATAACCCTCTTTTTGTTGCATGTGTTTTTTGTAATTGAGGTACTAGCCTAATTAACCCCAAAAAAATCTTCTCCTTTTCAATTCAAGAGAGTAGTCTCCCTAGTCTCTTCTTTTTGTTGTTGTATAGGAGCTTCAAGAGGTATATTAGATTGCAAATTTAAGCCATTTTGGACCATTATAGTCTGGTTTATGACACCATTTGTGAAAGTGCTCTGATTGTGTGGCTATTTTCATGGGAAACACTACTCATAGTCCTATGCTAACTTGTTTTGTATAGGTACACGCTCTTTTGAGGAGATATCAACATTAGGATTGTAAGGCTTGTAAGGTCTAGAATTTAGAGCTTGCCATTGGTATTGAGTATTAGGCTAATAGAGAGCTTTGTTGTTTTGATTATAATAATATGAGGGTTGATATGTAGGTTGGACATGTCTAAAATTTTGATTTTGCAGTCTCTTGAGATTCACAATCTCATTACGAAAACATTGTAAGACTCCCTTAATCTCTTGTAACTCAGAAGATTGAGATGGAAGGGCATTTTCCAAGCTATTAGACTGAGTATTTGGTGTTGGTAATACTGGTGCAACTGGGATAACTACTATGGGATATTCTTTCAGAGGTGTTGGTGGATAATTTGAAGGGAATATAGGCATGGGTGGCCTTGGGGAAATTTTATCAGCCTGTATAAGGGTGTTCTCAGCTCTCATGGCAATAGGATAAGTTTGTAGCAAGGAAATTCCTCCCATAGATTGTATCATAATAGAAAGGTCAATATTTAAATCTCTCAAATAGAAAAGAAATGCATGTTTATGTATATGCCTTAGCATTTGTTGAATTATTTCCCATGTTCTTTGAAAATGGTGATTGAAATTTGACATAATGTCATCAGGAGACCTTTTAATTGCAGACAATAAATGGTTTGATTTTTCTTCAAAAAATCTATGCAACTGGTCTCCCAATTGGCCCTATGAAGTTATTGAATTCATGGGAAAATATCTAAACCATTGCAAAGATTTCCCTTTGAAAAAGGTTTCCAATAATCTAATTACTACATTTTCCTCTATCAGATGATGCACATTTTTTTTTTGTAGTATCTTGTATATGCACCACAGGAGTGGTTTGGTCTTCACCAGTAAAATATGGTAGGATTTTCAAAGCAGCTACAAAAATATCATCATGTTGGGCCAATTTCAATGGGTTTCCCTGATTCATGCAACAAAGGGATGATTCCTAGGCTGAGCCATTGAAATCACTACAACTTGATACCTTGGAACAAGAATATGGATTCTTATAGCAGGAGGAGTAGACTTGGAACTTTTGGAATATACAAGAGTTTTCTTAGGCCTATTAGTTACTCTCCCTCTTCTCCTAGGTGGAGATAGATGCAAAAATTCAAAAGATGAAGAGATGCTTCTTTTTTGCACTCTTCTCATAAGCTGAAATGCACTACTTTTTCTTCTCCGCAACTTAGAGTCACCAAGTGTGTAATTTTAACCTCTTAAAGGAAAAAATTACTATTGTACACACCACCAAAAATAAAGAAAGAAATATAATTAGACTCAAAATCAGTCCTCTTGTCCCACCAGGTATGCCAAAAACTTTTATCAACTAGATTTACACCCTTATGAATTTGAAACTCATCAATCTATTGACACATTGGAACACTTCTTGGTTGTGGGTGACAAAAAATAGAAGTGAACCTCCAGAGAAGGCCGAATTACTCTTAACACCTCACCTAAAACTCACTAAACTAAAGCTTTGTAGAGGAAAGGGTAAGAAGGAAAACACAAAAATGAAAACTAATCCTAAAGGTGATGCACCAAAAATGAATTTTCAAGACCTTCACTACTGTTTGTTTTGAACACACAATATGATCAATAACAAGAACCTTGTCATACATAATCCTGCTAAAAGAACCTCAAAAGATTACAATATAACAAGAGTAACTGGTAAGAAGTCCTAAAAAATGAAGCTCAAATCATACTTATGCTTCTCCAAGGAGTTACATGAAAATAGGAACCTAACCTCCTTTTTGGTCATATGCAACAAAGAAACCTAATTTCAATCCCCTCAAATAACTCCAAAAAGACATGAGGATAAAGAAAAAGTCACACCTCAAACTCACTTATCATAAATGCACTCAAAAATGCATTTACTCCTCCTAAACTGACTCAAAATAACCCCCTATATACTCTCCATGTGTTTTGCAACTTCTTCAACCCCCTAGATACTAGGCACTCACTTGAATTCTTTCAACTATACCCCTTGACCTCAAAATAAATTTTAACTGGCATTAATTTTGTACTATACATAATATTTACTAAGTGAATAATATATCATCACTTAGAAATATTTTTACATTTTAAAAACTTATACAAAATAAAACCAAAGGCAACCTATAATACCTATCGAGGGTATTAGTTTGAAGAAATTTTTTCTTAAACTAAGGCATAAAAATGCCTAAGGGCTGGCAGAGGACTTAGGGTAAAAGGAAACCCTAACATATTGCACTCTTCACTTTATCATTTTATTCATTTTGGTCCCTATGGTTGCACCGCTCTGCCACTATGAGAGCACCACCATGCTTGGTTCTAGGTGCAAGGGGTTTACTGAAGTTATCTTATGCACTTTCTGTCAGCATTTTGGTAATAATTCTTGTTTGCAAGAAAGGAAATAGCTATCTTCAATATCTATTTATCTGAATGTATCACTAGTATCATTATTTGATACATGATCTCCATTACTATCTCCAAGCAAGAAATGATAAGGGAATGTTCTGGGTTTACATCTATTTTTTAGGTCATGGCTTCTATACTTCTGCATATTTGTTTCTTCATATTCGCTACATGAACTTAAGGGTTTGGCAAACATACTTGTTTCTTTGGACTATCAAAAGACCCACCACTATATATTATTTTAGGAGACATGATCTTCACTTAATGCTTGAATGAATAGTTTTCATTTTCCCTTTTAATCTTCTAATGGTATTTTTATCATGAAGTTACACATGTACAGGAGATGACCATCTCTTCCCTGATAGATTTCTTAAGGAATAATGACAACTTCAACATATGGATCTGAATATTAGTACCACAACCTAAAGATTTTCTTACACTAACCTAACACTTTTATTTGGAGATGATATTTTCATATAAGACTCTTCATCCATTCTCATTCTTTGATTGTTGTGCTCTATTGTTGACTGCCTTTTCATTTACTCTTTCACTATCTTAAAATTGTGCCTTTCAATCCACCTATGGATACTTTGTCATTAGCTCCTAGGTCTAATGCACTGACTTCAAGCATTATTGTAGACCACTATATCTGAACAATATTATTACTGTGACTATTGTAGTAGAGCCAAAAATATATTTTTGTCATCATTGTATCTCTTTCATCTTCATGATTTCAACAATATTTTGATAATTATTTTAGCCTTTCAAACCATGAATTTTACTTTAAGCTATTTAATGGTTAGGAATCCCTGTTATCTTCATTATGTTTATTAATTTTATTAGGATTCCATATCTCATAGAATGATAAATGACATCGATTCTTTTGTGTGATAGTGTTGTTATGAAAGTGCTTTGATCATTGTTAGGCTAGATTACAAAGCCGTTGTTGTTTTATATTGATCAAGCATTGTAATTACATTGTAAAGCATTGATCCTTGGATAAGTCTTCACTACCCTTTGCATTGGATGGATTCTCTTTACCTATATTTATGTGCACTAATTTTGACTCACACTATAGTTAGACTATCTTTGATTTTAATCCTAAAAAGTATCATGCATTTACATGACTGTGACAATCATTCTTTTATGGCTATTGGCATGGATAGTCCTTGTTCATTCTTCATTCATACTTTATTGACTTTGATCAATTCTTGAAACATGATGCTCAATTTTCTTTTTCTTGGATTATATATACCATTGCTGTGAAAATGACATATGCCACTATTTTGAACCTTCCCAACCATGAAATCACTGTCTTGGCACATGTTTTCACTATCTCTATCCTAATATGTAAAAATCAATATCCACCTATCCATTCTCTATTTACTATAACAATCATTCTATTTTCCTTTTTAGCATTATTTCATCTAAGGTAGTGTTCATGGTGCTCATGCCACTTGTGTTTGAGAGAAATGATGATCACTTTTATGGATTTGCACTGTTAGATTTTATGTCATCCTTTTTGTTTATTAGGAAATGAATATCTCTGTACTTTGTCTATAAAATGGATCACTAACTTAAAACATGCATTGACAAGCACCATTTTGTGTATTTACTTGGTGTTTCCATGCATGTAATAATAGTGACTAGTCTTTGATATTTTCAATGCAATATCACGAGTCCTTCACATTTTCCCCTATCCTTTGCATATATATAGTAGTAACCCATTTCATTGATTTGCATTGATATTACTAGCATCATTCCTTGTAATTTCTCTGTTATATGTCCCCAATGCTATTACTTGTTATCCTACACATGTACTTTATCATGACTATATAAAGCTTTGTCATGCCTTTTGTGCTACTAAAATACTACACATTGTTGCTCCTCAAGTCTTCATTGAATTTTCTCTTATCTAGACTATCATATATGCTTCCCTTTGATGCTGATGATTGTATTTTGTGCATCCTCACTTGGATTTTTCCATTAATAGATAGTTGCAATGTATGTATGCCTATTTATTATTTTATTACTTTTATTCTCCATTATGATATTGTCCTTATCACTACATTTGAATAACATGATTTTTATTTGTATGTTTCTTGCATCATCCATGTCATTATAATCCCATTGAGAAGATATTTGTTGCTTATGAGGGTGACTTCATCAATTCATTATTATGGGTGATATATACCTACTTGATTTAATTAATATGACATGGTATTTTGACACTTACCTCTATTAAAATACAAGATGAAAACATGTTTGTAATGTCCCTTCTTATTCTCCTTACATAAATTCCCTGCAAACCATCATTAGTAGAAGGTAACATATAATATTCAACTCTTCATTGTTATATTCTAAGTTAGTAAGGAGGATTATTTGATCCTAAGAGCTACCTCTAGGCCGGCTTCACAAGATTCTAGGTTCTTCACTTGAAGGATATAGGATCCATTATAAGAAACCTAGACTATCAACACGTCGTCCCATAGAGCACTGCTCCTAAGTAACCATTACCTATACATTTTATGTTAGTAAGGGGGATTTGAACCTAAGAGCTACCTCTAGGTTAGGATTCACAAAATTTTGGGTTCTCCTGCTTTAAGGATATAAGATCCATTCTAAGAAACCTGGATTATTGACACATCTTCCCATAGAGAACTACTCCTAAGTCCTCTTGGAAATGATAGACGTTATCCAAGCCTACACATATGCATATGACTAGCTATCAGTATATATACTTCCTACGTGAGGTTATTAAAATCTCGAGACTAGGGAATATATAAAAATTTCATCTAGCCCACTCAAGATATAGGAATCCATATCTAATGAATATAAGATTCATTCTATATGGTATTTATATCATCATCCTAGTAAACATATAAATGTACAAGCATTAATATTGATTATAAAATCAGAGTTTTAGATTTATCTATAAAAGAATCCAGAGTTGCACAAGAATACATTATTAAGAATTCTCATAATATACAAATATGTATATCTCAAATTATATAAATAAAAACTATATTTATATGAATATATTTATAAATAAGAATATATATATAAAAGAAGTTTATATATATTAAATATAATACCGTAATGAATCAACTTTTATTTTGCTAACTTTCCTTTTTCCCTCTCGATGAATAATCCTTATGTTTTTTGTCCTTTCCCTTTGTTTGTTTTAAGCATTGCTTATAAATATGCATGGGAGGGGGAGTCATATCCCCTCCACACCATGTCGCTTTCCTTAGGGGTGCAACTGTTCGCAGCCACAAGAGTGCAACCCAGTCGCACTACTAAGGGAAACCACTTAAACATTTGACCTGCCTCCCCTTTTTAATATTATAATATATATTATAGTATATATTATTATTATATATATTATAATATTTATTATTATTATTCTTATTTTTCACAAAAAATGTCTCTGCCTTTTCGCAGTCGCTCACGCCCTCGAACAATATCGTTAACTGTGGAGATTCTTGATCATCAGCTTTAGTTTTTTTTTTAGAATGAAGTATGCTGGATTGCATGAAACAACAAGTGGTAAATCTCCTTTCCCCCTGGAAGTCCCTCCGGTTCTGGGGAAACATGATTGGAAGATTGTGACTGGTTCTCATTCTCGAGCAAAAAAAGTTTCTGTTACTCCCTTCTCAATCAAAACCTCGAACATATATTTTTTGATGATACCTTATTCCCCCAGAATTTCCTCTAGGGTTTTTCCATGAGAGAGGTCATCACAAGTGAAAAATAAATCATGCCTTCCTAGGTCTCGATCACACCCAAAAATGTCATTCTTTGAAAATGGCCCTAGCCCCTCGATTATTGCCCAAGCTATTTCTGGAGCTTACTCCCTTTCGCATTGAAGGATAGCTTGCACTTATAAATCAGTGTTTCCTAAGATTCCAGGAAATGATATGGCTTTGAAGCATGCCTCCTCCTACTTCCCTGTTAAATCCAATAATATCAATTTGGGTTTACTTTGACATTGCTCTAGTACAGGTAAAGTTTACTCCCCTCCTCATAGAAGATCTAAAGATTTAGAGAAGGTAAGAAATAATGGGATAAATTTATCTCCTCGAGAAATTAAGAATTGGAAGGAGAGTGCTCTTAGCCCTAACCAGAAAAAAAAGATAGTAATTAAAAATGACATGGTAGGTAGGATTCAGAATATGTGTGTGGAGTTTGGATTGTTTTGCAGATGGAATGGCGTAGGGGCTTCGGCTGACACGATTGCAGAATGGCTAAAAAATCAATTGGAAAATAAGGTATGTATTACTATCCTTCAGGATAAATTTTTTTCTGTGGATTTCTCTAGTGGAAAATTGAAAGCGAAAATTTTATTGGAAGGTTTCCCAAAATTTAGAAATATAGGGTTTTTTACCCTATATTGGTCTTCGTTGTTTAACCCGTCTGAATTAGACCTAATGGTTGAGAAGGTTGTTTTTCTTAAAAATTTACATATCAAACTCTCTAATGATGAATCCCTTTGTGAGATAGGCAATGGACTAGGTAATTTTATAGGTTATATTGACTCGGAGCAAGCCCATAGTGAAAAATCCATTATTATTAGTATGAATCTCAATAATAATTTAAACACTCCTCTGGAAGTTTCTTGCAAATTTGGGTCGATTACGATTTACCCTAAGATTATTGATTACGATTTTGAAGAAAAAGAATGCATTTCTGATGATCTTTTTGTGTCAAAAATGGTCCATAAGGAATATAGTAGGGGATTTATTCCAGATCTTTCACCAAGTAGCTATGTTAATTTAAATTTAGGTGATTATGCTAATATCGGCATTGATTTTCTCCCCAATATTGAGGGTTTTGAGATCCGGAGTAAGAGTGGTAATATCGATATTATTTCTAATCCAAGTAAGCAGGATCTGATTAAGGATTTAGATTTAGACCAACCTGTCATTAAGGAATGCTCCTTTGACAACCAAAACCTAGACAATACTAGGCCTCAGAGTGAGGAGATTGATTCAGTGCGTGTTGGCCAAGATGATGTTGCCTCCCCTCAACCCTGCTATCTATTAATGATCCCTCCCAGCTAGAGTGTGATGATAATAAGGAAGCTGAAAGGATTCAGGCGGTGGAGGATAGGATTATTTTGGATTATTTGTGTGGTGATTTAGTGAAAGATCTCATGGAGAAATTTATAGAGGAAATCTGTGGTGAAGAAGAAATTAATCACCAAAGGAAATTTTTGATTAAGGAATATTTGGAGTCTGATTCCTCTTTAACTCTACAAGAATTACAATAGTTTCTAGAAAAGGATAGTCCTCTTGTAAAAGATGATAATTTGATCCTTGGCATTGACTCTTCCTTGCCAAGTGAAGCTCTCTTGAATTGTGCTAATATTTTAAGAAGACGTGGCAGGAAATCAACCCAGGAGTTGAGATTGTTAGCTGGGGAGGCAGTAGGAAAAGTTAAATTAATTGATATATTCAATGCAGGGAAGGGGAAGTTCCTTCCCAGAGAATTATGAATGTCCTAACCTAGAATGTTAGGGGTCTAAATGCCCCTAACAAGCAGTGGGTCCTTTACCACTGCATAACTAACAATAATTCAGATATAATTCTCTTACAGGAAACAAAATTAGATCAGCTAGGACTATAAAAACTAAATAAGAAATTAGGAGTCAAGGAAATATGGGGTGTACCTGTCGTAGGAGCCTTAGGAGGTGTGGGTAGAATTTGGGATCCAAGATCAAGTACTCTTACAGAATTGGATGATCACCCAAATTGGTGTTGTGGTCTGATAATGAGCTTGCGTACAGACTTAAAATTTAGGATAATAAATGTATATGGTCTGATACAAAATCTAGATAAAGAGATAGTTTGAAATGAAATAGAATAGAAAATACATGATTTTGGTCATGGAATTTTCATTATTGGAGGGGATTTCAACATGATAACAAAGCTATCAAAAAAAGGGGGGTTCAGGCCTGCTGTCTAGGGCTACTAGAGACTTCAATGAATGGATTAATAGAAATAATCTTTGCAAAATAGCAACTTCAAGGGAGAAATTCACTTGGAACAATAGACGTAAGGGATTCAATTTCATAGTAGAGAAATTGTATCATTTCTTTCTTAGAAATAACCTAACTGAGTCCCCTTTTACTTTATCTGCTAAAGTTTTACCAGTATCTGGCTCTGACCATTTCCCTGTAGAATTGCAAATCCTTAGGGATAGAAGCCCAAAAAATTATCCTTTTAAATTTGAACAGATGTGGCTAAAGAATGAAGGCTTCTTAGAAATGATTAAAAAATGGTGGGATGAGATTGATATATCTGGCTCTAAACTATATCAAGTAGTTAATAAACTCAAAATTATTAAGCTCAAACTGAAAGAGTGGAATAAATCAAAATTTGGCAACATTTTTGAAACAAAAGTTAACATTGAAAATAAATTAACAAACCTTAACACTAAGGTTTTAGAGACAAGTATGGATACCAACCTATATGAGGAAGAGAAGGAATTGTTAAAAAATTATGAGGATGTGTTAGCTAAGGAAGAGGTATTTACTATTCTGGCGACATAAGTCTAGAGAAACATGGTTAGCCGAGGGAGATAAAAACAATAAGTTCTTCCATAATAGCACTAAGCAATGAAGATGCATAAATAGGATCACATCCATTAAGGGTAAAAGTAACATTTTAGCCGAGGATCCTAAAGGCATAGAAAATGAAGCTGTTTGCTATTTCAAAGAGATTTATCCAAAATATGGGAGGCCAATCATAGATAACCAAAATTGTATCCTAGAAAATATTCCTAAAATTATTACCAAAGACCAAAATAAGATGCCTCTAGCTATATTCTCGAAAGAGGAAGTAGAGAATACCCTTAATAAGTTGAATCTAGACAAGCCCCCAAGCCCAGATGGCTTCCTGACCTGTTTTTTCCAGAAATGTTGGATTTTTATAGGTGATGAGGTTACAGCTGCTTTGGATGGAATTAGGAATTCTGGGAATATCTTAAAAGAGGTTAATAATAATTCTATTGCTCTGATTCCTAAAAAAGCTAAGCTAGAAAATTTTAATGACTTTAGACCAATAGCTCTGTGCAACACGCTATATAAAATTTTTTAAAAAACAATGGGGAGTAGACTCCAAAAACTCATCCTGTACTTAATTATTGAAGAAGAATCTGGTTTTGTCCCAGGTAGATCAATCTATGATGGTATTATTATTGCACATGAGGCAATGCATTCAGTTAAAAAAATAAAAAAACCTAGTATGCTAATAAAGTTAAACATTAAAAAAACCTATGATAAAGTTGATTGGTTTTTTCTTCAGAAAGGTTTGCTTGCCTTTGGTTTTGAAGCGAAATGGGTAAAATTAATTTATACCTGTATTTCCTCCCCTAAGTTCTCTATTCTTGTTAATGGATCCCCTCAAGGATTCTTTGGGATTTCAAGGGGGATTCATCAAGGGGACCCGATCTCCCCATTTATTTTCATCATCATGGTCAAAGCTCTAGGTCGAGCTATCAATAGGGCGAAAAGTGGTAATAAAATCTAGGGTATACAAATTACTAGTAATGTAGATTCTATGACCCATCAAAAATTTGTTGATGATACTATGATATATGGGAAAGGATTGATTCAAGAAGCTAAATAATTCAATCATATTCTAGATATGTATGCATCGACATCAGGATAGGAAATTAATAAAGAGAAATCAAAGATATTTTTCTTCAATACAGATCCACCTCTAGAATAGGGAATTTGTAATATCTTGGATTTTAAGAAAGGAGCTCTTTCATGTAAATATATAGGTCTCTATTTGGACATGGGATCAAGAACATTTGCATCATGGAGCCATACCATAGAGAAAATCAGAGAAAGAATGTCCTCTTGGAAAGGTAAATGGTTATCTTCGGCTGGTAGGGCTGTCATGAAACAATCTGTCCTCTCTGCTATACCCCATTACCAACTTGCCTGCTTTGACCTTCCTGTTAATCATAGAAAGGACCTTAATAATATTTTAGAACTTTTTTTTGGGAAGGCTTTGAGGAAAAATAGAAAGTTGCCCTTTTAGCATGGGAGAAGGTATGTTATCCAAAACATGAAGGTGGTGCAGGTATTAAAGACCATAAATTTTGAGTAGTGCCTTTGGGGAAAAATTAGTATGGAGGATGTTCAATAATCCCAACCTTAAGTGGGTTAAAATATTATCTTACAAATATCTTAATCAACCTAATCCCATCAATATTTTTTGAGAAATGAATCCTCCCAAGGGTTCCAAAATATGGAATTTCATACTTGAGTGTAGATTTATTATTCAATATAGGCTTACCTGGAACCTCGGTTAGGGAAGTGAAGCCTTGTTTTGTTCTGATTCATGGGCAGGGTATCAAGCTATTGATCAATTAGGATAATGGACGGAATCAAGGGGTATTCTTGAAACTCACTGGGGTTCTAAGGTTAAATATTATGTTACCTTTGATTCTGAACTTGAGGAAGGATGGAAATGGAAGGATAGAGGTGGTTTGCATCTTCTAAAGGATGAGGAAGACAGGCTTCACAATATCTTGGCTACTAGGAAACCTTTGTTGTACACTAGACCAGATAAATTAATTTGGGATGGTAATAAATCTGGGGTATATAAAATCAAGGATGGATACAATTATCTAAGATCTCAAATTAATTTCCCTAAGGTAAACCTTCCTTATGATTTATTTTGGGTAAAAAACACCTTTCCTAAAGCTATCTTTTTCACTTGGTTAGTGTGGCACAAGAAAATTCTTACAGCTGATAGGTTTCAGAAAATGGGCTTTCTTGGTCCAAGTAGGTGTGTATTATGTTAAAATTAGGAGGAGAACATAGACCATCTTCTTTTGGAATGTCCTTTCTCCAGAAAGATATCGGAATGATTGTGCATGAAACTAAATTGGAAACCTACTTTCCCAAAATCTACTTCCAATTTCCTCCTCTCTTGGCCTCTATTATACAAAGATAAAATCTATAGTTTATTATGGATTGTGGCTCCTCCTATTGTCCTATGTGAGATTTGGAAAGAGAGGAAAAAGCATATTTTTCAGGACTCCAAATTGGACTCTAGTCTTATCACCAAAATTGAAAGCTCAATAATAGAATTCGCTAACAATAGAATTATGCTTAGTAATCAAAAGGAGGAAACAATGACACTCTGGGATGATAAAACTAGAAATAAATGGTTAGGATTGAAACTTCCTCCCTTCATTGGCCATGGGAAAGATCAATCATCAATCAAAAGGAAATCCTGCAAATGGTCCCCACCTCTAGTGGGTTGGTATAAACTTAACTTTGATGGAGCCTCAAGAGGTAACCCAGGATTGGCAGGAATTGGATGTACTATACACGATTCTGAGGGTAAGGAAATAGATAAGAGTAGTAGATGTATAGGGAAGGAAACAAACAATTGGGTGGAACTTGAAGCCTTGATTGAAGGCTTAACCCTTAGTAAGCATCTTAAAATAAAGAACTTGGTCATATAAGGTGATTCTGCTATAATAATAAATGCACTAAGCAAGGGCTCTCTCCAAAATTGGAGATTGGACTCTCTCCTATCATCAACACTTCTCTTGTGTAAATTATTTGATAAGATAACTATAAACCATATTTATAGGGAAGGTAATGGATGGGAAGATGAGCTGGCTAACATTGCCATTGACAGTTACATGACCTCTTCATGATTTTAGAATAAATTTATAGGATGCTAGTTTTAACTCTGTAGTCTCCCACTTAGGAATCCCACCATGTGGATAAGATATATTATACGCTGACTTGATTAATTAAGTTTAGTTCGATGAATCCTATTTCTCCTTATGATCTGCTGCTCTTAGTAGCATGACATACCCATAAGTAATTTGGATTCTTTCTCAGAACCTCCCTTTTAACCCCGAATTAACAAAAAAGTGACCCTTCCAATATATTTCCTATAGCTTGTACATTCTTGAGGTACTAAAATGTGACTGTTCAAAGATTATTTATTGGAATTGTATCAAGCCACTTCAGAGGATGTTGGCTTGGCCATTGATTAGGTCTAGCATGTTTTAGCTTTGTTTCTGAAAGATTAAGGAATGGTAATTAAGAATGAATTGTATAATGCCAGATGTTAGTAATACATCTTTAGTTATATTAATAGTAATTCAGATTTAGATTGTCATAGATTTATACACACACACACACACATACACACACACATATATATATAAATCTATATTTAAAAACCAATGGTTATATATATATATATATATATTGTCTAGTCTTATACTCAAACTTGTTTTATATCTGAAAATATAAACAGTGTCATGAGGTAATATATTTATGTACTTAGCTTCTACTGAAAGAAACTTTTAAGTGCAATATACGTTTAGAAGACTTCATATGAATATAAAATTCAATATTGATGTAATCATAGAAAAATAAGGTTGGGCTATGACAACTTGTATAAACATGACTGTGTAATGAATTCTTTCATTTAACACCAAGCTTGAAAAAGAATACAACAACTAGATAAGTCATAAAATTTGATATAAGGCAGAGAATAGATAAGGAATATGGTTTGATTGGTAGTGACATGATAAGGACACATGGTTAAGTATTTATGAATATACTCCTAAACAAGGGCCAAACAGATGCTCTAAATCAGGAAAATGAGGACATTTGTAAGTATCTATGTGTGTGATTAGTACTCAAAATAAATTACTTTGGTGCTCCGTTTATAGTAATAAGTGCTCTTGCAGATCTCTTATCCTGAAGTATACAAAGATAAATCTTTGTGGGCTTTCAGACAAGAATCCCTAAGGAAAATGTATTGGGATTTTTCAAATAAGATTATCTCTGATATAGATATCAAAAATGAGAAATGTAAATACATGAAGGTGTAGAGCATATACATGTTCAAAACATACATATATACATAGTCAAATTACAAGGTTTAGATATATATAGGTACAAACATATTAAAGAGCATAGAATTATTAACATATTTAAATACTTGCAATCACAATGGATGAATGTATATAGAAATGTAGTTTAAAATATTGGCAGGGGTTTCTGGCTATAGAGCATCATTCTAAAGATTTTAATGGGATCGGTAATAAAGTAAACCCAGGAACATTAACAAGCGGGTATGTGTAAACACATATAAAATACTCATGTACTTGAAGGCCTATTAGAATAATTATATCTCGGTTGGAAATCAGGAGGGAATTTAGAAAAACCTAACTCTTATCTTTGGTTTAAATTTGCTTAATGAATCTTCTTATATCAGAACTATTAATCATCTATACAAGGAAGAGAATGAAAGGGCAAAGGCATAACCAATTTAGCTAGAAACATCCATATAGCATCTTCATAAATTTTGGATTATTTCGTAGATAGTATGTTTGGAATCCAAGTCTCTGACTCTGGATTCTCAACATGGAATTAAAAGGTGATTAGGACGTAACCTTGACTGAGTTTATTATATAGATGTTTAAGTATATATTATACATATACATATGAATATATTGATGACATATATAAATATATTTATACATATATACATATATATATATTCACATATTAACATATATATATATATACACACACACACACACACACACACACACACACACACACACACACATTTATATAAATACATATCCTTTTCATATATAGACTTACATTAAACACAATGAATCAATCAATAATAATCAAAGGAGCATAATAAAAATTAAGTCGTACTCTTTCCCATCCCTTCCCTCTACTTTTTATGAGAACTAATCAGGCAATTGCAGGGGACTCAAATTATTATTATTACTCTAAGTTTAGGATCTCTCCTAAAATTGGAGACTCGAAACTATCTTTGTTCTAGCTCCTCCTTTATGCAAATCTTTTAAAAATTCTAGACAACCATTTTTAGCAAAATGGAAATGGAGGAGTAGAGGAGTTAGAAAATTTAGGAACTGATTACCACCATGTCTTGAATTAACTTGTAATTGATTCCTTTTAGAGGCTCTTTGAGTCATGGTGCATTTATTGTTCAAGTTAATATGATTTATAAACTTGAGTCACTACCGTACTTAGAACATGTTTAACTATGATTCTACTTTAAAATTACTACCTTGAAATTCAATGAACTTTTTCCCCCTAATAAGGCATAGGTAATCCAATACTTTTCCTAGTTTAATAAGCACATTCCCCAGAGGTGTAAGAATATCTAAATTTTATATGCACTCACTTAGAATGATGATTACTCAAAAGGAGCCCAAGTGATTAAACCTCATATTAAAGAGGAACGACAATAATTAACAAAGATACTAAAGAAGTACAGTAGCATGTGAAGCATTAATGGTGATCATGACCTTATATACGTGTGAGCTTTAAATCAAAGATCTTGTAAAGATCTAGGGATTAGTAACTCGGAAGGTTAATAATGAGAAGGTCTTAAATATCAAGGGACAATATCTCCATAAATCAGAAAGATTTTAATTCTTCTCTACAATAAAAAATAGGTTTGAGAGCTTGGGAAGTTGAGTAAGATTTGGAGATGGAGTCAAGGATATTAAATTTTGTACTAAGTGATGATAGGGCTATGGAATTTCAAGAGATGATAAAACCAGAATGGTGGAGTAAAGTTTTAAGTCCTCTCTCGGACGCTGTGAGGCAAGCTACGGAGAAAATCTTGGGAGATAGCTACTTTGACAATGAATTTACATTCAGAATCAATAGGTCTATTGAAGGAAAATTTATCGCTCTTGCTTCTTTTGCAGGGTTTAAGAAATCCAAAATCATTAAGGTTACAAAGATCATCTTCATAAATGACATTTTGGGAGGTATGGAAAAGATGGTCCATAGCGTCAGCCCACACCTAACCATCCCTTTTCCAGAAACCACGATGAGAACTGAGGTAGACAAACTAAAGGAGATTCCTAATGAACAAAGAGTTCCAATGTTACTGATCAAATATGAAAAGTGTTTTGATGAGCACTGGCCTGAGATGAAACATAATCTAGATTTCCTGTTTAAGAAAGTACTCAAGACCAATACGAATATGGACTGGTTGCTAAATTATTGGAAAGACAAAGGATTTGACATCCTTGGGGAACTTGAGGTGATGGAAATGGAGGACTTCCACATTCTGGCTCCATCAGTGAAGCGATGCTCAAGGTAAATTGGGGATACTGATGAAGAGGATGTCGCCATAGTAATTGTCAAGTAGAATGAAGGTGAATGGAGCTACGAATTGTTGCATAAGATTTAAAGGGAGGCTACCCTATAAAAATGTT
This sequence comes from Thuja plicata, assembly GCA_018584345.1. Taxonomy (NCBI): domain Eukaryota; kingdom Viridiplantae; phylum Streptophyta; class Pinopsida; order Cupressales; family Cupressaceae; genus Thuja; species Thuja plicata. Next base: position 1,038,626 of record MU223182.1, on the reverse strand, counting down.
TTAGGTTTTTTGTGGCAATAGCCTAGTTTCAATTGTGTAGCAATCTGCGAACATATAGGGTTTCTTGGTAGAGCTAGTAGTAAGCTTTCTTATGAATAGGTCTGATGTAGATACTTATGTATTCACACTAATAGTTTTCATACAAGTCACACTGAATTAAAAAAAATTTCTAGAATTATCTATAGACCTATTTGAAATATTAATGGTCATGTAATCTCCTTTTTTGAGTAATCAATAGTATATAATTATCAGTGAAGGCATAAAAGTTTAAAAATAATGTCTGAAAGCATAGATGGATTACTCAGTAGACATTTTGTAAGAACAGATTATGATTTTCATTTTGATAAGGGTATCTTTTTTCATTTAAATTTTGTGCTTACGATGAGCCCTAAGATTATGATGACAAAAGATCTTTGTAACAAGGGTTTCTTTTGGGTCGCAACCTAAGTAGTCTTCATAGGGATAGTGAAGAAAAAATAGATAGTAAAAGGGATTGGATTTTTTCTGGACGATGCTGGAACAATATCCATAAAGTAATCTGAACAATAAATTATAACACAGACTGAGCCTCATTTTATCCAACTATCAAATCTGTGTAATTTGGGGAGCGAAAGCCCATAGGCTTGGCTGGCATAACCTAACGATAGAATTAATTCCTTAAAATTAAGAAGGCACCTATATTGTATGTTATTTGGTTTTTCTAAAACCCAGCAAAGGAACATTGACCTATATCTATCTAAGTAGGGATGAAGAATGTATAGACTGTTAGTATCCTTACTATGTTAAAATAATTCCCTAGTTAGGATCATGGAGGATCACATTCCATGTATATATGTTTCAACACAAATATAGAGAATTGGTACATTTATTTTAGTAACACTCTTGATTGATAGATATATAGGTATAAATAAAGATAGATAGTCTTATATGATATAAAAAATATATATAAATCTATATCTTTATATATTAATGAGTATATTATATCTATAAAGTATGATTAGTATATCTTGATAGTTATAAACTTTATAATCTCCTAGATAGGTGATACTTGGAGGCATTAATATATATATATATATATATATATATAAACAATCATATATATATGTGTGTGTGTGTGTGTAAAGCCATTTATACATATACATACATACATATATATATATATATATATATATATATATATATATATATATATATACATACACATATGACTTCACATAGAGAAATTAAATATAAATATATATGCTAAGTACATGCACTTCTGCCTCACCAACTTATGTTCGCTTACAATATCTCTCTCTCTCTCTCTATATATATATATATATATATACACACACACACACACACATGACTTCACATAAGGCACTTAAACATAAATATATATGCTAAGTACAGACACTTTTGCCTCACCAAATTATGGTCACTTACAATATATCTCTCTGTAGTAATATGAAAACATTGGAATTTAACAAAACATACTAACTACGGATATCTTAAATGTAAATTCAAAACTCAACTTTTTGTGATTAAAGGAATGTTTTAAAATACACACCGCAAAATATAGTATAGGAATATCAATATTAAACCTTGACATTAGATTTTTACAGGTATGACCTATCTAGGAATCTGATTAGCCTACTAGGAAAATCTAAATTCAGGTTTGTTTTGGCTGGGGATACTCTTCCCTTTCCAATATTCTGCATCTTATTAGGATAGGCCTCCCCAAACTACTCTTAAAATGCTCGGGATCGATGTTCATACGCAAAGCAATAATTTAAGTTGTTACCTCTGGATGACGATTTCGTTCTATCTCCCCTTGCTTCCGTTCATTTCTGAGAACATGCCCATGTGTCTAAATGGCATAGGGAAATTTGCATAAAGAGATAACTTTTCATCTCCCGATTGATTTAACCTTAGTATTTATTAAGTCTCCTATTGAGGCTTCAGGAGCATGTCCTTTGCTATACGAGTCTAAAGCATTATGACAACCCCAATCAAGTTAGTGTGCTCTAAACCTCAGATAGCCTTCAATGGGGAAATCACAACTAGATGTCTCAAATCTGTCTTGTTAAACTCTCAATCTATTGTTCTCAGAGCAGTATATAGAATCCTTGACCGAGAATTCCTATCAAACACAGACATATATAGGGTTAATAAAGAAATTCTAGCTATGTTCATTGCCTCTGCTATTTATGTTGACTCTAGGAAAGAGGACATTGGAAGACTATGCTCATGGATTTTTAAAAGAAAATATTTGAGCAACATTGATAAAGTAATTCAATATATAAAAGTAGACTGCACTATCACTATGCCTAGGTTCTATGATTTTCCAGTGATTAATGGCAGACCAACACCTACCTATCCCATCGTGATAGTTGAATATTTCCATGCCTTTCTTTATAGAGAACCATTCATTAAGAGAAATTTGGACTTCTTAATGGCCTTTATGCACCTGAGGATTCCTAATGAAAGAAACTGGTTCTATTCTTATTGGCACAATGATGATGTAGGGGAAACAGATAGGATATGCTTTGATGATTATGATTCCAAGGAATTGATTGAGGTATGGTTGGAAGGAGGTCATCATAGAAATAAAAGACAAAGAATAGAATCTCCTACTGAAGCTGCATCTCAAGCGGGCGGTGAGGAATTATGAAAGCATGAAGAAATATCATTTTGTCCAAATGTTTCTCTAGATTCTGGAAGTTAAGTGTTATTTTGGTTGCTTATGTTGTACTTTACCTATTGTAACCTTAACCGGAGTTCATAACCTCTAAGAATAAGATCAATTTGGGGATTAAACCCTTTTAAATTGCTATACTCCCATGAAAAAACATCATTAAACTCTTGACAAAGTTGAATAAAAGCATTTTTTTCTTCTGTTGTACACACCTTTCCCAATTTAAATAACTTACCCTATAAGACTTCAACCTCTTCATAGTAATTTTTCTAAATCTTTAGGCCTTCTCCTTCGTCACCTGATCATCTGAATTAAAAATGGACTCCAAGGTTACTAGTCCCTTAGGTAACTTATTTGTTTTTAGTTGAACAACCTAGACTTGAAACTGTTATTCTATTTTTTTTTTGATGTGAAAACACAACTTCTTCCCTTAATAAATTTACAATTTGTTGGTCACTATCAAACACTTTCTAGCTAACATTATTATCAAGAACAATAGGTCTAACAACAATCTTAATATTCCAATGATTTTTGCCACTACTAATCTCTTTAGGAATATAAATTCAGCACCAATAACAACTAACCTATCAACATGTTTATTTTTACTTCTAGGTATTGACACAATGACACCAAATTAAATACATCAAATGTTAAAGTTATTGGATATATAAAAACTGAAAATGAATGCAATTTTATTTTTCTATGTATACTAATGAATGTCTTTTCTTTTCAGGTATGCAACAATGAGGGACTATGCAATTTCAAAATTAATATCATAAATATATGAGCACTATATGCATATTTAATTATCACAAGAAAAATGCTGATGGAAATTATCTTTGAATTTATCTTTGTATATATTTTTGAATATATTTCTGAATATTTGTTGATTGATGAGAGAAGACTTACATTCAAAAATGTTGTATATGCTTGCCTTTGATCAATTAGAAAATGATTATTTATATGAGAGCCATGTCACTATAGAGTCATGTCTCCTTAAGGAGACATGGCTCTATAATTCTATGTCTCTTCATTACCAACCGATGCAACTCAATACATATGAATAGTCACCAATAAACAATGCTCGATCCAATAAGATTGATCGGTCTCAATAACTAATCGAGTTCTTAATATCACCGAGTGTTATGATTATTAGGTGTTTATAATTTCATCAGGTGTTATACATATTGTAATTATCAAGGCATGAGTATAATATGCATTTTGTTCGATACTTATGAATTTTCATATGTGATGTTAATTTGATCAAAATTTTATTATTATTATGAGGAAAGATCATAATTTTAGAATATGAATAAATAAATATATGTGTATATATGAGTAGATATATAATAATAATAATAATAATTATTATTCTTATTATTATTATATATATACACATATATTATAATTGATCTATTATCATAATATCTACTGTATTTCATATGATCAAAGCTACAAACATCAACACTTCCTCTTAGCTAGGGAAGATAAAATTCATAAAAATACAATTCACAAAAGATCTATTACTTTTAAGAGAGAAGATATCACCTCATTGTGATATCAAGAGATATGGTCTGACCAAGACTATCAAGTCCCATGATATTCACCATAACTCAAAAAAATATTTTAGATATCACCTCAATATGATATCAGAGATATGGTCTGACCAAGAATATCAAGTCTCGTGATATTCACCATAACTCAAATATGTCATATAGGTAATGTGCACATGTACCCTTACCATAGGAACAATTATCATCTATCATGATTTATTTCAACCATCACAAGATGTCTATCAAAATAGAAGGCAATGGTCCTTTTAAGGAACTCAATCCACCATGCAAGGTATCATCTATTATGATTTGTTTCAGCCATCACAAGATGTCTATCACAATAGAATTTCAAGTTATTGTAGGGTCGTCACCTTCCAATAAATTTTACAAATACAAGTGATAATCATTTGTAATTCTTCACTTCCTCATGATTTACATAGGGCCTTTAGCCATGAAGAAATATTTTCATTAGTACAATAATGAAATTTACAATCACATCAAGTTTACCTCAGAAGTGTTCTATCTTTATCAATGAACTCTCTCTCACTCTAGAAGTTCTTTAGAATAGAAGTTTCTCTTAATATAATTTTGAGTTACTGTCTTTAGGAAGGGTAGCTTGATGTTTGAGTTTTTAAGGACATTTTTTTGCAGTGTGATCATATTTGTCACATCTATAACATTGTATTATAGAATAGTCTCTTGGTTTCTTGAATATTTTTTTACCATATGACTTCTTGCCCTTTTTCCTTTTCAAACTAGTGATGAGAACTTGAACATCTTCATTTATTTGTTCCATGATTCCTCTAGATATTAGATTACACTATTCTTGAATGCAATCAAATTTTAGTTGATCACATTTGGGGACTTTGGAACGAGCACTTACTCCTTGTCTAAACTTTTCCCATGAGATAGGGAGCCCATTTAGAGTTATCATAGTTAATTCCTTATTATCATAAATGTGACCGATTGAAGAGAGTTGGTTCCTTAATTATGTTATCCTCATAAAATATGAGGTGATAGTCTCTCCTTTATTCATTTTAATATTAGAGAGTTGATTTTTAAGGGTAAGGGTTCTGCTGGTGTTGTTGATCTCAAACATATTTTCTAGGGCTTTGAACATGTCATATGCGGAGTCTAACTTTGTGATGATAGTTAGTAGATGATCTTTTACTCCGTCTACTAATAATTCCATTTCTATGGTATTTTCCTTTTCCCATTGACTTTGCTCATCATTTCCATTAGGTTTAAGAGGATTTTGTATTATCATATTTAACTCATTCTTACTTAGTATCAACATCATTCTTAGTTTCCATGATTCAAAATTTGAAGCATCTTCAAGTCTGTCTGAGTCAGATTCCATTTTTCATTTTTGAAAGTACAAGATATCCAAAAAAAAAATTATGATCTTGATTGTTTCTCAAGATTGCATACATTTTCTTCAATCTAATTTGATCTTCCTTCAAGCGGTTAGGATTTATAGAAGGAACATGGCTCTGATACCATGTTAAAGTTATTGGATATATAACAAATGAAAGTGAATACAATTTTATTTTTCTATGTCTACTAATGAATGCCTTTTCTTTTCAGGTATGTAGTAATGAAGGACTATGATATTTCAAAATTAATATCATAAATATATGAGAACTATATGTATATGAAATTATCACAAGAAAAATGCTAATGGAAATTATCTCTGAAAATATTTGTAAATATTTATTGATTGATGAGAGAAGACTTGCATTTAAAAATGTTGTAAATGCTTGGCTTTGATCAGTCATCAAATGATTATATATAAGAGCCATGCCACTATAGAGTCATGTCTCCTTGAGGAGACATGGCTCTATAATGCCATGTCTCTTCATTACCAACCGATGCAACTCAATACATATGAACAGTCACCAATAAACAATGCCTTATCCAATAACACTGATCGATCTCAATAATTAATCGGGTTCTTAATATCACCGAGAGTTAGCATTATTAGGTGTTTATGATTTCATTGGGTGTTAGACATATTGGTAATTATCAAGGCATGAGTATAATATGCATTTTGTTCGATACTTATGAATTTTCATATGTGATGTTAATTTGATCAGAATATTATTATTATGAGGAAAGCTCATAATTTCAAAATATGAATAAATAAATATATGTGTATATACGAGTAAAGATATAATATTAAGATTTATTATTATTATTATTATTATTATTATATATCTACATATATATCATAATTGATCTATTATCATAATATTAATATCTATTATATTCTATCTGATTGAAGCTACAAACATCAACATCAAATCTCTCTAGAAGGTCCCATACCCTATGTGTGTAAGATTTAAGCAAGTCATTTTTATTGATGCTGAGATATCTCACTTGATTCAAAACCAATTCGATATCTCCAAACACTTTCAAATAGCTAATAACTCTTCTCCTTTCCCATTCCAAGCCGTGAATGAGAGATTCATATTCAACAAAATTATTAGAATAAATGAAACAAAATTTGAAAGCTGAATAGTACTTCTCATCTCTTGGGGAAAAAAACATGCATCCACCACCAACACCAAATTTATTCATTGAGCCATCAAAGTATAACTCCCAAACCTCTTATATTTTTTTCCACACTACTTGTTTACACTCTTTTCAAGGTTAGGCATAAAAGAATCAGCTTCATGCATCATATAAACACAAAGACAAACCTCTTCTAATTATTTATCAACAATATTCTTAACATTTTAAACCGTCCATTCATCCAGGAGAACATCAGGTATGCCTTCTATTCTTGTATTAAACTCTTTGGATACATGAACATCTTTATTGTCAAGTATAGTACAATTAACAACAACTGCATCATTAATAGCACTAGGGGTATAAGGCTCAATATGGTCCATAGAAATTGGCTCTAATTTTATGACAACCTTGGTTCCATAAATAGTTTTAAACAATATATGAGACCAATCAAAGGAAAAATAACCACCAATCTTAGCAGTAAAATCCCTAGACAAACATAAGGAAAAATACGGAGGCAATTTTATGACATAAATATCCCATAGAATAGAGAAATGTGGAAAAGCATGTTAGGTTATACTAAACCCTTTTATGACTCCAACTATGTTAACATAAGTACAATCTAGTTGTACTACCCCCTTTTCAAGTGGTTCATACTCAATACCCAACTTGTCTATAATTTTTTTAGACATTACTAAACTACTAACACCTAAGTTGATCATGCAATTATAAAATAGGTGGTATCCTATTAGTAGCCTCAGAAGCTTGTTGTTCCTTAACATTTCCTGCAATACTAGTTAAGACAAATTTTGACTTCTCTTTATCAAACTCATTAGGTAAACTCAAATTGGACAAATTTGATTAGAGAAGGTCCTTTTGGCTAGGAATACTTAAATAATCCCATAGCTAAATTGACACATTTTCTTTCTTCATATGATCCTAAATATTTCTTCATATGATCCTAAATATTAAATGGAGTTGTAGCTAGCTTAACCTGGCCTTTGGGGGCAACAAACTCACCTTGAATTAGATTTGATTAAACTAGAGGAATGGGTTGCTCCTTGCTTGCAGTTGCCAATGGCTATCCCCTTGGTAAAATTTGAACATTCCCAACATTAGATGGACCATAAACCCCTTGGTTCACGCTTGGCACTTGATGGACATATGTTTGAACTCCATCATGATGCTACCCTTTGTCTATATCCCTCTTTTTGTTGTATGTGTTGGTTGTAATTGAGGTACTAGCCTAATTAACCCCAAAAAACTCTTCTCCTTTTCAATTCAAGAGAGTAGTCTCCCTAGTCTATTCTTCTTGTTGTTGTATAGGAGCTTCAAGAGGTATATTAGACTGCAAATTTGAGCCATTTTGGACCATTATAGTCTAGTTTATGACACCAGTTGTGTAAGTGCTCTGATTGTGTGGCTAGTTTCATGGGAAACACCACTCATAGTCCTATTCTAACTTGTTTTGTATAGGTACACGCTCTTTTGAGGAGCTAGCAATATTAGGATTGTAAAGATTGTAAGGTATAGAATTTAGAGCTTGCCATTGGCATTGAGTATTGGGGTAATAGAGAGCTTTGTTTTTTTTTATTATGCTAATATGAGGGTTGATATGTGGGTTGGACATGTGTAAAATTTTGATTATGCAGTCTCTTGAGATTCACAATCTCATTATGAAAACATTGTAAGAGTCCCTTAATCTCTTGTAACTCAGAAGATTGAGCTCGAAGGGCATTTTCCAAGCTATTAGACTGAGTATTTGGTGTTGGTAATACTGGTGTAATTGGTATAACTACTATTGGATATTATTTCAGAGGTGTTAGTGGCTAAATTGAAGGGAATATAGGCATGGGTGGCCTTGGGGAATATTATCAGCCTGTATAAGGGTGTTCTCAGGTCTCACGACAATAGGATATGTTTGTAGCAAGGAAATCCCTCCCATGGATTGTATCATAACAGAAAGGTCAATATTTAAGTCTCTCAAATAGAAAAGAAATGAATTTTTACATATATGCCTTACCATTTGTTGAAATATTTCCCATGTTCTTTGAAAATGGTGATTGAAATCTGACATAATCTCATGATGAGCCCTTTTAATTGTGGACAAATACTCAACCAATGATAAATGGTCTGATTTGTCTTAAAAAGATCTATGCAACTGGTCTCCCAATTGGCCCCATGAAGTTATTGAATTCATGTGCAAAGCTCTAAACCATTACAAAGATTTCCCTTTGAAAGAGGCTGCCAATAATCTAATTGCTACATTTTCCTCTATCACATGATGCACAATTATTTTTTTGCAGTATCTTGTATATGCAGCAAAGGAGTGGTTTGGTAATCACCAGTAAACTATGGTATGCTTTTAAGAGCAGCTACAAAAATATCATCATGTTGGGCCAAGTTCAATGGGTTTCCGTGATTCAATGCAGCAAAGGGATGATTCCTAGACTGAGCCATTGAAATCACTACAACTTGATACCTTGGAACAACAATATGGGTTCTTACAGTAGGAGGAGTTGACTTGGAACTTATGGAATATACAATATTTTTCTCAGGCCTATTAGTTACTCTCCCTCTTCTCCTAGGTGGAGATAGCTGCAAAAATTCAAAAGATGAAGAGATGCTTCTTGTTTGCACTCTTTGCATAAGCTGAAATGCACTGGTTTTTCTTCTCCACAACTTAGAGTCGCAAAGTGTGTAATTTTAACCTATTAAAGGCTAAAATTACTATTGTACACACCACCAACAACAAAGAAAGCAATAAAATTAGACTCAAAATCAGTCCTCTTGTCCCACAAGGCGTGCCAAAATTTTTTATCAACTAGATTTACACCTTGCTGAATTTGAAACTCAACAATCTATTGACACATTGGAACACTTCTTGGTTGTGGGTGACAAAAAATAGAAGTAAACCTCTAGATAAGGCCAAATTACTCTTAATACCGCACCTAAAACTAACTAAAATAAAGCTTTGCAGAGGAAAGGGTAAGAAGGAAAACACAAAAATGAAAATTAATCCTAAAGGTGATGCACCAAAAATGACTTTTCAAGACCTTTACTACTACTTGTTTTGAACACACAATATGATCAATAACAAGAACCATGTCATACATAATCCTGCTAAAAGAACCTCAAAATATTACAAGTAACTGGTAAGAAATCCTAAAAAATGAAGCCTGAATCATACTTATGCTTCTCCAAGCAGTTACATGAAAATAGGAACCTAACCTCCTTTTTGGTCATATGCAACAAAGAAACCTAATTTCAAGCCCCTCAAACAACTCCAAAAAGACACAAGGATAAAGAAAAAGTCACACCTCAACCTCACTTATCATAAAGGTACTAAAAAATGCATTTACTCCTAAACTGACTCAAAATAACCCCCTATATACTCTCCACGTGTTTTACAATTTCTTCAACCCCCTAGATACTGGGCACTCACTTAAATTCTTTCAACTATACCCCTTGACCTCAAAATAAATTTTAATTGGCATTGATTTTGTACTATACATAATATTTACTATGTGAATAATATATCATCACTTAGCAATATTTTTACATTTTAAAAACTTATACAAAATAAAACCAAAGGCAGACTATAATACCTATCGAGCGTATTAGTTTGAGGAAATGTTTTCTAAAACTAAGGCATAAAAATGCCTAAGGGATGATAGAGGACTTAGGGTAAAAGGAAACCCTAACATATTGCACTCTTCACTTTATCATTTTATTCATTTTGTTCCCTATGGTTGCACCACTCCGCCACTATGAGAGCACCATCATGCTTGGTTTTGGATGCAAGGGGTTAACTAAAGTTGTCTTATGCACGTTTTGTCCACGTTCTGGTAATAATTCTTGTTTTCAAGAAAAGGAAATAGCTATCTTCAAGATCTATTTCTGTCAACGAATTTTTTAGCATGATTTTTGGTTCACTGTGTATTTGTGAGGCCTCACCCCGACCCATCATAGCTTTACTGCTTGATCACACTTTGATACTTTATGTTTTGATACATTGATACACTTTTTGATTATCCTAATAGAGACTTGAGATATTATGTTATGATGATGATTATATTGTGTAGATTACATTTTTATATGGATTAGACCTAGAACAGGTGGTTGATTTTGATTATATATGTTTAGATGAGTAAATTGATGAGAAGATTGAATAATGATTAGACTTGATTATTTCATGGATGTTATATCATGATGATTATGGAATTATTATGTTTTAAACATTTCAGTATGAAAATTGCAATTAGGAATTTAATTCTGCTATTGATTAATGTTGCTAATTATAAATTCAAAATGTATATTACATGTGATTTTATTATCTTGGACTACTGATGCTCGAGTTTAGTGTGCAGGGAAGAGAACCATGGAATTATTTGGAGAATCAGGGCTAAATACATGTGAATTGAGTAAGCCAAGGTTTAATCCAATAAGGGGTTGAAACCTCGTTGTAATGTGATCTTTGTTGTAAACATAATCTGAATGTGTGTTAATAGTTTAAAATTCATGTTGTTGTTTGGACATGTCATTGTGAATGTGATGTGTATTTTATTTTGGTGTCACTTGACACTTGTGTTGTCCATGTGGATAGTGACATGTCAAATTAGGGCTCGGGCAAGAATCACCAAACCTTATAGGATGTTATATTAATCCCACTTGCATATAGATGTCCTGTAGGGATCACATCAAGTTGGAACTCAAAATTAAACTTTAGGAGTACTTTGGAGGGGTCAAAAGTGACCCTAGAGAGTATTTTTGGCCTTGGGTTAGGGCTAGTTTTTACCTATGAGTTAAACCTAGATCACCATTATGGCTCTCCAAAATGCCTACCTTTCAAAAGTGGTGAAAATGAATATGGCCACATGCATTTAACTTGTCCCACACTCCTTACTAAACTCACAATTAAGAGGGGAGACAAGAGGTAAGAAAAAAGGACTAGAGGGCATGTCTCATTAATTAATAGGTCTTGAGTACACTTCTATGGGTCTTTTTAGAGGGTTTGGAGAAACTTAGTGGGTGTTCACCCACTCTCTAATTTTTGAGGCACCTAGGGTTGAAGGAAGAAAAGGAAAAGGATAAGGGCTTCTTCTCAACCACATTCTTGCCATTTTTCTTAGACCAAGGTTGGTGGATTCTTGCCATGGAGGACAACTCTTGCATTTAAGATTTGCATGTTATTGTTTAAATGAATATGTAAATCTTGTATGGTGTTCATATATGTAAATATTGTAAAGTGTAGTTGTATGTAGATTTTGTTGTTATGTGTTGCGTTGGGAATGTATTTGGATTTTATTTCATATCTTGTTCTTTTGGATTGGGAGTATTGTTCATGGGAGTTTAAGGCATTACTCACCCTTTGGGAAGGGAAGAAGTGTCCTTCAGTAAAAGGGGTTAGTTGGGCTCTCCATTGTAGTGAGAGTCTCTTCTCTTGGAGAATAGGGATAATTTCATAGAGTATGGGCTCCATGAAGCCATGTTGTGAATATTGTTTTTGGTATAGAAATGACCAAATGTGTATATGGAAGGAATGTCAATTTAGCCTTGGAAAGGCATGAAAGAAAACTCTTGTTGAGGAATTTGAAAATGTAATGTCATTCTCCTGTTTGGAAAAACCCACCTTCACCCTACTTCAATGGGTTTGGAAAACTCATTTGTGAAGCCTTGGTTGGGAGTAAATTGTTGTGTTGTGCATATATGTTAGTTGTGAAAATTGGGATGTGTTATCTTGTTTAGCCTTGGTTCTCCAAGCGCGGGGGTGGTCTCCTTGAGGCCTTGGTTGGGAGGTGAGCTTCCGATGGTTCCCCTCATGTTTTTTTTTGCAAGTTTGAAATCAAGTTGGATGTGGAAAAGCTTGGGAGGAGTATTCATTTTGGTGTTGTTGTGAAAGAGAAACTTTAATGTTGCATGATTACCCCTTGTGTTGAGGATCATTTTTGTTAAGTGTTGTAAATTCCATTTTGTAAGCTTGTTAAGCAAAATGTGAAAATCTCTCATTCCTTTTGTAATGATATTCATAGCATGTAAACCTTGTGGATTGTTAAATCTTGAAATCTCTAATGTATGTGACTTTAAATTTTCAATTCAAGAACACTACATGTTTCCTTTGGAATTCTAAAATTTTATCTCAATTAGATCAATACTTTATCTTCAAAATGATTGTATTCCCAATCCTTAAAAAGAAGAGATTAGCTTACTAACTATAGTAAGTCAAAGAAATTAATATATTAATGAAAACAATCACCTAATATGAATAATCAAATTTTAGTTGCATAGTGTATAACACAAAAAAAAAACAATCAAATTCATACATGTATCTACTTAAAAAAAGGAAATCAATGATATCAATGTGTTAGAAACTATAACCAAATTTTACCATGACATTTTCCAGAATGTAGAGCAAAAATACTCTCTGAAAAATGTATGGGGAGGGATTTAATTCCCCCCTTACATAGAGAATATTCTCTAAAGATTCCCTCTCTAAAACCCCTTTATTACCTCCTAAACACCCCTTTTAATTACCCTTTTAATGCTAATGCATAGTCTTTTATTTGGGAAGGCTTAATATTTTTCATCCATTCTCGTGGGCCCCACAATAATATTCTCTCTTACCTTTCTTTTCCCCATGTTAAATTTGGGCTGACATGATATTTAATCATTTACCCAAGATTAGACCCTTCCCCATTCCATGCAAATTGGGTCTGACATGAGGATAAATGCACACCCCTAGGACAAAGAAGTTTTAATATAGTTTAACATAGGAGAAATTTGTTATGGGCCCCACCTCAACCTTGGAAGATTTTGCATGCTCTCCATACTCCTTGGTTTTAATGCCACCATACCCTCTTCATGCGAAATTTATATGTTGACTTCACTTTAAAATTCCAGCACATTGGATGGAAGACTTTGCAGTGGCCCCACCACCCTTGGTTCATGCGAATGCCTTTGCAAAGGCTCTTCTCCCTTAAAAAATTCAAAGGCTTTGAGTGGATTTGGGATTCCACACCCCCACCCACTTGGCAAGTGGGACTTGGGGGATGGGGAGGTGATGTGATAGCTTGATAGGCTAGAAGATAGGTGAGGTGATAGGTTAGTAGATAGGTGGATAGGTTATTAAGCTAGTTAGTAGGGTTATTAAGTTAGGTTGATTTAGATTAGTAGTTAATAAATCCCTTCTTTACATGTTTATATTTAATTGTAATAAATCAATTTTCTTTTTAGTTATAGTGTTTTCTTTTTAAATGGTTATTTACTTAAATGATTCATGAGTATTAGAAATATTTAAGTTAATTGAATTATGTCATTAGAATATATATTATTCATGTGTTCTAGGGGTTAGGGATTGAATTGATTTTCTATTAGAGGGTAACTTAATTGTTTTTACTAGAGGCTATTTAATGTTT
>MU223182.1:987476-1013867 GCA_018584345.1 Thuja plicata | reverse complement strand
AATTCTCTCCATCGAACTTAGGGCTTTCTTTTCTGAAGTAAGACATCTTGATCTACCTTAAGCTGTTAGGCTTCTTCTCCAAGGCACTTGGCTTTGATACCAATTGTTAGAATAGTCCCAAAGGATACTGAGAGTGGGGGGGGGTGAATCAGTTATCAGTTACTTCAATCACTCTTTACTTCTTTAACATTAGTGCACAAAAAAGTAAATGCATAATCAGACAACACAGTACTCAACACATAATTTGATTATAGGGAAACCAAATGGTAAAAACTCCGGTGGGAATTAGCACCCACAATAAACTATACTTGTTTGTAGTAATCCCTGTTAGAAGATATTTCAACCTTGTTAGGAGTTGTACAATACAATACAATAAGTATAGTGACTTGGTTAAGGGTCGGACCCTGTTAGGAGTCTTTTATAAGTAACCTTGTTAGGGGTGGTGGACTCACTGTCCAAAAGCTCACTGCTTGATGGTGAAGGCTACAACCTTCTGAATAATAGATATGCACTATATCTGATGATGAACTATAGAGTAGACCTACTGTCTTAATCAGTTCTAGTGTATTACAATCTTTCACTTCTTCTTCACATAGATCCTTGATGAATGAACCAACTCTAATAATCTACTCTGTACATCTTTCTTCACATTTTGTATCATTCACATTTGGCATATCACAATTGAACTACTATAAGTATCTTCTCTAAATTAGAAGGTCATGTCGGCTCTTAGAAACACTTCATCAATATATTAGTTGGCTTAACTAAGCACGCAAACAATATTAAGTCCGTGCAAGTCAATGCTGAACAGACGCGATGCTTCAATGAGTCGACCTCACCAAATTAACCATAACTTTGTAATCATCTTGAAACACATTTGGTGCATTTGGATTTGTATCATCAACTCATAACTAAACATGAATATACACATGCATATCCTGAAGATAGGTGCAGCTCATGTAACATGTTATATATGTCAGCCCTAAACAGTTATGCTTCCAGGACTGTAACTGCTAATAACAGAATTGTATAACTTTACTAAAACATCATATATGGGTCTGCGTGTATGAACATAACATAATAAACATATAAAAAACATGTATCTATCCATGCAAGTATTCATGTCATCATTCAGATAAGTTCATACAAAATTACTACTGTGTATTATATGTTGTCATTAATGACAAACATACAAACAATCAACTGCTTAGAATCAAATCTCCAACAAGTGGGTGTTCACCCACTCTCTAATTTTAGAGATAACAAGGGTTGGAGGAAGAAAATAAAAAGGATAAGGGCTTCTTCTCAACCACATTCTTTCTATTTTTCTTGGACCAAGGTTGGTGGATTCTTGCCATGGAGGAATACTCTTGAATTTAAGCTTTGCATGTTATTATTTAAATGAATATGTAAATCTTGTATGGTGTTCATATATGTAAATCTTGTAAAGTGTAGTTGTATGTAGATTTTGTTGTTATGTGTTGGGTTGGGAATGCATTTGGATTTTATTTCATCTCTTGATCTTTTGGATTGGGAGTATTGTTCATGGGAGTTTAAGGAATTACTCACCCTTTGGGAAGAGAAGAAGTGGCCTTGGGTAAAGGGGTTAGTTGGGCTCTCCATTGTAGTAAAAGTCTCCTCTCTTGGAGAAGAGGGATAATTTCATGGAGTATGGGCTCTATGAAGCCATATTATAAATATTGTTTTGGTATAGAAATGACCAAATGTGTATTTAGAAGGAATGTTAATTTAGCCTTGAAAACGCATGGAAGAAAACTCTTGTTGAGGAATTTGAAAATGTAATGGCATTCTCCTTGGAAAATCCCACCTTCACCCTACTTCAATGGGTTTGGAAAACTCATTTGTGAAGCCTTGGTTGGGAGTAAATTATTGTGTTGTGCATATATGTTAGTTGTGAGAATTGGGATGTGTTATCTTGTTTAGCCTAGGTTCTCCAAGCGTGGGGGTGGTCTCCTTGAGGCCTTGGTTGGGAGGTGAGCTTCCCATGGTTCCCCTCATATTTTTTTTGCAGGTTTGAAGTCAAGTTGGATGTGAACAAACTTGGGAGGAGTCTTCATTTTGGTGTTGTTGTGAAAGAGCAACTTTAATGTTGCATGATTACTCCTTGTGTTGAGGATCATTTTTGTTAAGTGTTGTAAAGTCCATTTTGTAAGCTTGTTAAGCAAAATGTGAAAAGCTCTCATTCCTTTTGTAATGATATTCATAGCATGTAAACCTTGTGGATTGTTAAATCTTAAAATCTCTAATGTATGTGAATTTAAATTTTCAAGTCAAGAACACTACATGTTTCCTTTGGAATTCTGAAATTTTATCTCAATTAGATCAATACTTTATCTTCAAAATGATTGTATTCCCAATCCTTAAAAAGAAGAGATTAACTTACTAACTATAGTAAGTCAAAGAAATTAATATATTAATGAAAAAAATCACCTAATATTAATAATCAAATTTTAGTTGCATAGTGTATGGCACAAAAAAAAACAATCAAATTCATACATGTATCTACTTAAAAAAAGGAAATCAATGATATCAATGTGTTAGAAATTATAACCAAATTTTACCATGACATTTTCCAGAATGTAGAGCAAAAATGCTCTCTAAAAAATGTATGGGGAGGGATTTAATTCCCTCCACTTACAGAGAGAATATTCTCTAAAGATTCCCTCTCTAAAACCCCTTTATTACCTCCTAAACACCCCTTTTAATTACCCTTTTTATGCTAATGCATAGTCTTTTATTTGGGAAGGCTTAATGTTCTTCATCCATTCTCATGGGCCCCATAATAATCTTCTTTCTTACCTTTCTTTTCCCCATGCAAAATTTGGGCTGACATGATATTTAATCATTTACCCAAGATTAGACCCTTCCCTATTCCATGCAAATTGGGTCTGACATGAGGATAAATGCACACCCCTAGGACAAAGAATTTTTAATATAGTTTAACATAGGGGAAATTTGTTATGGGCCCCACCTCAGCCTTGGAATATTTTGCATGTTCTCCATACTCCTTGGTTTTAATGCCACCATACCCTCTTCATGCAAAACTTATATGTTGACTTCACTTTAAAATTCCAGCACATTGGATGGACGACTTTGTAGTGGCCCCACCACCCTTGGTTCATGCGAATGCCTTTGCAAAGGCTCTTCTCACTTAAAAAATTTTCAGGCTTTGAGTGGGTTTGGGATTCCACACCCCCCACCCACTTGGTAAGTGGACCTTCGAGGATGGGGAGGTGATGTGATAGCTTGATAGGCTAGAAGATAGGTGAGGTGATAGGTTTGTAGATAGGTGGATAGGTTAGTAAGCTAGTTAGTAGGATTATTAAGTTAGGTTGATTTAGATTAGTAGTTAATAAATCCCTTCTTAACATGTTTATATTTAATTGTAATAAATTAGTTTTCTTTTTAGTTATAGTGTTTTCTTTTTAAATGGTTATTTACTTAAATGATTCATGAGGATTAGAAATATTTAAGTTAATTGAATTATGTCATTAGAATATATATTATTCATGTGTTCTAGGGGTTAGGGATTGAATTGATTTTCTATTAGAGGTTAACTTAATTGTTTTTACTAGAGGCTATTTAATGTTTTCATTTGAAGTTAATTTAAATTTGGTTAGGGGGATTAATATATTAGGGCTGCTTAGTTTCTTTATTAAGGGAGGATTTGATTAGAATTGCTATTAGCAAGATTAGGAAAAGTAGAATGGATTATGATTATTAGGTTTTAATTAATAGCTTAATTGATATAGTGAAATGGTTATTATATTTTAATTATGTCAAGGGGTAAATGTTTCATGTATATTTATTTAAAAAGGAAGTAGAGTTTAATTAGTCTTTTATTAGTGGATATTTTATTATATGAGTTTAAGTGGGTCTAGGAGAAGATCAGAAAGGTATACATATTAATTTTTGAGATTAAGTTAGTTCCATTTTATTAGTTAACTAATGTGTGTGTGAAATAGTTATATCGGGGTTATTTATAGAGGTTAGTAGTTAATGTCGAAAGAGAATTAGTATTAGTTTTAAATGGATTAGTTGTAATCAAGGTTAAGAAATCAAAGTGAATTCTAGGTCAACCTAATTAAAAATTTGATCCTATCAACTAGATTACCATCACAATTTTGCACGTGGATAAATATTAAACTATAGTTAATTCAACCTGACCCAAGAGATCATGCAATCCGTACAACAAGTTGGTGTTCCAACTCTGCATCCGTATGTGGCGTAACCCTATTTAAATCTATGACTATACGTTGTAACTCGAAGATTGACTTCACCATGCTAGCACCTTACCTCAAACATATCCACTGTTAGTTGTATGTAATTGTGTTTTAAAAAAAAATTCTGTGTGTTTTTCCCTAGTTTTGGGCATGACAGTATTCTATGCTTGATGCTTCAAGCTGGGCTCATGCTTATTGCAATCCATGATTTTTTCTTACTGCATACTCGATTCCTTAATTGTGTTTTTAGCAAATGGATGGGTTTTTGAGATTTGAAGCCACTATATTGGCCACAACTTCTATGTTCTATATCTTTACTTGGTATCCCCAATATAGGAACTTAAGGATTTAGTGACAATACTTGTCTCAATGTATCACTGCTATCATTATTTGATACCTGATCTCCATTACTATCTCCAGGCAAGAAATGATAAGGGAATATTCTGGGTTTACATCTGTTTTGTAGGTCATGACTTCTATACTTCTGAATATTTGTTTCTTCATATTCGGTACATGAACGTAAGGGTTTGGTGACCATACTTGCTTCTTTGGACTATCAAAAGACCGACCATAGTATATTCTTTTAGGAGACATGATCTTCACTTGATGCTCGAATGAATAGTTTTTATTTTCCCTTTTACTCTTCTAATGGTCTTTTTACCATGAAGTTACACATGTATAGGAGATAGCCTTCTCTTCCCTGATAGATTTCTTAAGGAATAATGAAAACTTCAACATATGGATCTGATTATTAGTACCACAACCTAAAGATTTTCTTACATTAACCTAACACTTTTCTTTGGCGATGATATTTTCATATAATACTCTTCATCCATTCTCATTCTTTGATTTTTGTGCTCTATTGTTGACTTCCTTTTCATTTAATCTTTCACTATCTTAAAATTGTGCCTTTCAATCCACCTATGGATACTTTGTCATTAGCTCCTAGGTCTAATGCACTGACTTCAAGAATTATTGTAGACCACTATATCTGAACAATGTTATTACTATGACCATTTTAGTAGAGCCAAAAATGTATTTTTGTCATCATTGTATCTCTTTCATCTTCATGATTTCAACTCATCATTGTATCTCTTTCATCTTCATGATTTCAACAATATTTTGAAAATTATTTTAGCCTTTCAAACCATGAATCTTCTTTTAAGCTATTTAAGGGTTAGGAATCCCTCTTATCTTCATTATGTTTACCAATGTTATTAGGATTCCATAGCTCATAGAATGATAACAATGACATCGATTCTTTTGTGTGATAGTGTTTTTATGAAAGTGCTTTGGTCATTGTTAG
Organism: Thuja plicata; assembly: GCA_018584345.1. Lineage (NCBI taxonomy): Eukaryota > Viridiplantae > Streptophyta > Pinopsida > Cupressales > Cupressaceae > Thuja > Thuja plicata. The sequence goes on along the minus strand of MU223182.1, from coordinate 1,008,317 downwards.
GCTAGATTATAGAGCCATTGTTGTTTTCTATTGATCAACATTATAATTACATTGTAAAGCATTTATCCTTGGATAAGTCTTCACTATCCTTTGCATTGGATGGATTCTCTTTACCTATATTTATGTGCACTGGTTTTGACTCACACTATAGTTAGACTATCTTTGATTTTAATTCTAAAAACTATCATGCATTTACATGATTGTGATAGTCATTCTTTTATGACTGTTGGCATGGATGGTCCTTGTTCATTCTTCATTCATACTTTGTTGCCTTTGATCAATTCTTGAAACACAATGCTCAATTTTATTTTTCTTGGATTATATATACCATTGCTGTGAAAATGACATATGCCACTATTTGAACCTTCCCAACCATGAAGTCACTGTCTTGGCACATGTTTTCACTATCTCTATCCTGATATGTAACAATCAATATCCACCTATGCATTCTCTCTTTACTATTACAATCATTCTCTTTTATTTTTTAGCATTATGTCATCTAAGGTAGTGTTCATGGTGCTCATGCCACTTGTCTTTGAGAGAAATGATGATGACTTTCATGGATTTGCACTGTTAGATTTTATGTCATCCTTTTATTTTATTAGGCAATGAACATATCTATACTTTATCTATGAAATGGATCACTAACTTAAAACATGCATTGACAAGCACCATTTTGTGTATTGACTTGGTGTTTCCATCCATGTAATAATAGTGATTAGTCTTTGATCTTTTCAATGCATTATCATGAGTCCTTCACATTTTCCCCTATCCTTTGCAAATATATTGTAGTAACCCCATTCATTGATTTGCGTTGATATTACTAGCATCATTCCTTGTAATTGCTCTGCTATATGTTGTGTGTGTATATTTGTGCACCTGTTATCTGCAACACAACACTTCAATAAGTCATTCTGTTAGTGAAAACAAGGGTTAATGAATATATAAACCATAACTTCAAATTATTGATTTCTAACTAGGATGAGTGTAGTAAATAACATAAAAGCCCTCAGATTATGCTAAATACCAGTGACATAAACAACCTAGCATGAAAGATTTAGTTTAAAAACAACTATTCAACTATTTAGCATGCATATTAGTCTAAAATGAGCATCATAAACATATGGGAAAGTGACTAATGGAGTGTGTATGAAGCTAGGAAGGAATGGGTAGCATAATAATGCTTTGATATCCCTTCAAAATCTTGGCATTACAACACTACAATTCAAAATTTTAGGCTTGTTATGAGCTCTAAATCCCTTCAATTTATAGAGGAATGGGAGAGAGAGGGGGGACAAGGTTCATTAATGGAGCCCCCTAAGGTCATTAATGAGCCTTGGGAATTAATGAGGGATGAGCAAGAGGGAATATCCATTAAGGGTTATTAATGAATTTCATTTAAGAGGCATGGGAGGGTGTAAGGCTCAACTTGGAAAGTTGGTCCTTAGAGAAGTCATGCTTGAGAAAGTTGACTTTCTCAAGTGGGTTGAGTTGTTAATCATTCCTTAATGGAATGTGACAACATTAGGAGGTGGGTTAGCATTAGAATTAGAATTAGAATGAGGATTAGATTAGCATGGGGGGAATAGGTTGAGATGGGCTAGAACCCAAGGTAGAAGTGGTTGAGATAGGTTAGGTTGGGGTTTAAGGGAATATAAATGAAAGGAATTAAACTTATGTAATTCATTTAAAATATAGGGTTTAATTATTTAAGAATTTTATTGATTTTTAATAATTAAGGGGACTATAGCCATTTTAATTAAATTAAATAGGCTAGGGGAATGGGTTATTTTGCAAGTGGGTAATCGATTTAGGGATTTATTTAATTCCTTTATAATTAAATACTATAGCCATGTTTGAATTGGATTTGATTTAATATGTTTGAATTGATTTGAATTGTATGGCTATAATAGTTAATATATAATTTAGTTATAAAAATCACTTAGGACATTAAATTTGATTTCAAAAGAATTATGCCAAGCAGTAACAGGGTCGTTTGGACATAATTGGGGGTATGATCAAACTTAGGGAAAATAGGGTCCATAGTCAGAATAGACCAAATTTAGGTGGTTACATTTTCCCCTCTTTGAATTGATGTGCGAGCATCGCATTGATTCAAAGAAAGTTTTTGATTTTGACTTTAGAAAGATTGAGAATTCTGTTCTTGGTTGTTGAACAAAATGTTGATGAGGTCAGTCTCACACTTTGATTAAACTAAATTGATAGAATTGATCTTGAACTTGGTTTTCATTCAAAGATCAATAAAATATTTTAAAGATACCAATTCTGAACTTGGTTGTCGTCCAAAGATTGATAATACTGATTCTAAACTTGATTGTCGTCCAAAAGCTAGTATACAGCTACCAGGAGCTTAATAAGAATATTTTAAAATGAGGAAACACAAGATATCCATCTTATGAGAACCAAAGCTTTCTATCCAACAGTTCTAACTTTAGTCAAGGAAACTGTTATGCCCCTGGTTTGTTTGATAACGAAGTCATTTTAATGTTTTTTTGAGAAAAAAATTAATTGATGATAGTGTGATCATGCCCCCTCGAGAACAAAATCAAAGGAAAAGAAATAAACCCCTCAGTTTGAAAGAATGCATCACTTGCAGGAAGTGGGGAGGACAAGAAAGAATGGAGTAGAAGAAGTGAAAAAGATGGTGTGTTTAAAAATAAACACACTAGTACCAAGTTAATCACCTTAAAAAGTGAGTTCAATTTTGTTCCCGATAGATCAAAGATTTTGGGAAATATCTTGGATTTCAGATGAATTAAAAATAGAAAGGAGTTTGAGCTCAAATCCTTATGTTGTTTTTTCTTTTTTTTTTTTACCAATGTATCATGCAATCTCTAAATGCAGCTATATGAAGACTCTTAGGAATGTCACTGATTTGCAGATATTGTAGCATTTTATCATCATTGGGCACTTTACAGAATGGATACCATCGTATAGTACAACCATCACTAATACCCACTAATATTATGAAAGTATGAATACTATGTTTTATTGGACTGTCGGAAATAGACTTAGGCATCAAGGCATAGAAGCCAGGATAACAAAATAGTCACCTTCCTTTTAATATATTAGATTCTGTGTAAGGCAAGATATTGGACCCACAATGACCTTGACAATAAATATCCTTGGGTATATTATGATTCATATACCTTAGTAAGAATTTGGATCAGAAAATAGGCAAGGAAAATGTTTCAACCTCACCGTAGTTTACACATAACAAAGATCGAGATATATGTGGATATCCACCCATAGTGGCAGCTCTTACAATAAACATCCAAGTTGGGTGAAATTTATAGGATCATTTAGAACAATCACCATACACAGAAAATCAAGAAAACATTATGCCCCCTATCCTTGCGACTCTTTGTCTTTGCACAGACATCATTGAGTAACTAAGAAGACATAATAAATCATTAATCGAGAATCAATCAAATAAAATTTATAATTACTTAGATGCCCCTAGTTGAAAACATCATCAGGACATAAAAGAATCATAATCAAGCCAATATCAAACTATGTGTTTAAGTAGTTCTTGTTTATTCATTTGCCAAACACAGTAAAGATTCATCAATCAGAAAATTGGAATATAAGAAATATGGTGTTCCATGTCTGTGCATTGATAGAATAATCTGTTCATGTTTGCGATCCAATATAGCCTTGTAGGAACTCTGTCATTGTAAATGTCGTGTCTTGGATATGTGATGTTTGAAAAGACACCCTTTTTTTGGAAAGGGAAATTATTTTGCATGTATCAAGAAACATTGTGTTCATGAGGCAAACCATCCTAGAGTAACCTAGCAACCGCAACCTACCATGCCAGCAAAGATGCCCTCAGTGCAGAATGAATTATTCCTAAGATGTAAATGTAGACAAATCCCAAGCAAGGATAAGATAGCCATATAGGAAAATGAAGTCAGTGTATGAGCACAGGTAAAATTATGAAGGCCTAGTATCAGTAGTGCTTTAATAGATGGAGCATAGAACACAAGTGACACCTGATTGCTAGGTTTTCACCACTTGGCAAGATCTTTTCTTTTCTTTTTTCTACCAAGATGCATGTTTTACCAGGTGCTCATCAAGGCACTTTTCTCTTTTTCAATTTTTTTGCTATTTTTGCTTTTTTGAATGTTTTTGTAGTATCAAGGCGCCTGTTTGCCAGGTTTTCACCAAGGATACCCTTTTATGTAGGACCTTTTCCATTGTTTTTGAATTTATTCAGGATCAATTTTCTAAATGTTTTTGGTATTTTGTAAAAACTCTTTGCTGTACAAGCTTCGCTAGCCAATCATCAAGCGTAGAACCGCTTCAAATGTAGAGTAGCAGTGTTAACATAAGGTCCCAACCAGTTAGGCTCAAAATTTCCTTTTTTCTCTCTATTAGGCTGGTTTTTAGGATTCCCTTTGAGGACAAGATCTCCTACTTCAAATTTGTGTGGTTTGACCTTCTTATTGTAACCTTTGGAAATACATGCTTGATACACTTTGAGGTGATCAAACGCTTGTTGTCTACGCTCATCTAGTAGGTCTAGAGAATTCAACCTATCTATGCGGTACTACTCATCAGTAACAAGACCTTGTAATGATATCCTCAAAGATGGGATTTCAACCTCAATAGGTAGTACTTCTTCAGCACCATAGACTAGAGAAAATGGCATCGCTCCAGTTGGTGTTCTTATGCTTGTTCTGTAGGCCCATAGTGCCAGATTTAGTTGTAGATGCCAGTCTCTACCATACTTACACATAGTTATGTGTATGATCTTGAGAATATTCTTGTTGGATGCCTCAACCTGTCCATTACCTTGAGGATAATAGATTGAGGAGCAATGTTGAGAGATATGGAACTGTTCACAAAGGTCATCAATGTCTTGATTTTTAAATTGGCCCCCATTGTCAGTTACAATTGAAGAGGGTACCCAATATCTACAAATAATGTAGTTCAGAATGAACATAGCCACATGTTTTTCAGTGTCTTTGATTAGCAGCATGGCTTTGACCCACTTTGTGAAATACTCAGTGGCCGTAATGATGGACTTGTGTCTATTTGAAGAGTTGGGATATATTTGTCCAACCAAGTCAAAGGCCCATTACTAAAATGGACAATGTGTTATGAAAGGTATAAGTTCTCTGGAAGGAGCATGGATATGATTTCCATGTGTCTAGCATTTAAGACTTTCTTTTGAAAAATGAATAGCATCTTTCTCCATCATAGGCCAGTAATAGCCTACTCTGAGTAGTTTCTTCGCTAATGAAAAGTCATTTGAGTGTGATCCACCTACACCTTCGTGGACTTCTTTTAATGCTAGATCAGACTCTTCAAGTTCTAAACACCTAAGAATTGTACCATCGAGACCTCATTGATATAGATTGTTAGTTATGAGGATGTAACATGATGCTATCCTAATCAGGGATCTTTTCTCATTTCTGGATAGATTATTAGGGATAGTTTGGTCAAAAAGGTAAGCAACAATATTGGCATACCAAGATTGGTCTGGGGTATTCAAAGCACATATTACTTGGTATTTAGGGGTATCAAATGTAGGATAGGATAGTTCTTCCACCAAGAAGTCATAGTGGAATTGATGTTCTTCTAGTTGTAACATGGACGCCAAGGTAGCCATAGCATCCGCAAATTTGTTTTCTAATCTTGGTATTTGATGGAAGGTGATGAAGACAAAGTATTTCTTCAGGTCATCAACTAGTTGCGTGTAGGGAATGAACTTCTTACCTTTTATTTGATACTCTCCATTGACCTGGTTGATAATTAGTTGGGAGTCACCATACACATGTAACTCTATAATTTTCCACTCCATAGATAGCTTAAGGCTGTTTACCAATTTTTCATATTCTGAAATATTGTTGGTGCATGGAAACATTAGTTTGTAATATTTGGGAATCTTGTAACCTTGAGGAGTTAGGAATAGGACCCCAGCTCGAGAGCCTTGTTGAGTGAATGAACTGTAAAAGTACATCTTCCATGGATATTTAGTTAGATGCATGATTGTCTCATCAGGGAATTCAATTAGCAAAGGTTCATCATCCTGAAGTGGTGAATCAGCCAATTGATCTGCAAGGACCTGTCCTTTGATAGCTCTTCGTTCTACATATTCAATGTCAAACTCACTTAGAATCAAGAAACATTTCACCAAACATCCTATTAATGCTATTATGTTCAAGAGGTACTTTAGATGATCAATCTTAGCAATGAGCTTCACTATATGAGAGAGCATGTAGTTCCTTAATTTTTGTGATGCAAAGACGACTGCTAAGCACACTTTTTCAATAATTCTATAATTGAGCTCATAAGTGACTAGTGTTCTACTAATGTAGTAGATAGCTCTTTATTTCTTGGTTTCATCATCTTGTACCAGCAATACTCCTAGGGATGTAGCTATAGCTGAAATGTATAGGAGTAGGGTCTTTCCATGAATAGGTGCCATAAGAATAGGAGTAGCCAAGTATCCTTTCAATTCTCTGAAGTTTGCTTCACAGTGTTCATCCCACTTGAAGGTAACCCCTTTATGTAGTGACTTAGTAAAGGGTTGGGCCCTATCTGCAAGTTGGGACATGAATCTCCTGATGGACTAAAGTATTCCTTGTAGCATCCTCATTTGACTAATGTTACATGGAGGAGCCATCTCTAGTATAGCTTTAACTTTAGCAAGGTCTACCTCAATTCCCTTCACTGAAACAATGAATCCTAGGAGCTTCCCTGATTGGACCCCAAAGGAACATTTCTTTGGGTTGAGCCTGAGTTGGAACTATTCCATACAATCCAAGATCTTTCTTAAGTCAGCAATGTGAGTACCTCTTTCTTTGGATTTAGCCAATGTGTGATCCAAGTAGTCCTCCATGTTCTTGTGCATCATGTCATGGAACATAGTCATCATGGCCCTTTGATATGTCGCGTCAGCATTCTTTAACCCAAAAGGCATGACATTCTAGCAAAAGGTGCCCCATGCGCATGTAAATGCCATTTTCTCCTAATCTTCAGGGGAAATTTTGATTTGATTATAGCCCGAGAATCCATCCATTAATGAATACATATGGAAGCCTATTGTAAGGTCTATGATCATGTCAATGTTAGGTAGAGGGAAGTCATCTTTCAGACATGCTTTGTTCAAGTCTCTGAAGTCTGTACAGATCCTAATAGATTTATCAGATTTGGACACAGGGACCACATTGGAGATCCATCCTGCATAGGCAATGACTCTGATAAACCCAGCTTTTAACAACTTTTCTAGCTCTGCTTTTACCAATAATGCAACATGAGGATGCATCTTTCTAAGTTTCTATTTTACGAGCTTGATCTCGAGAGCTATAGATAAGTGGTGCATGATGAGATTAGGATCTAGCCCTGGCATATCAGTATAAGACCATGCAAAGTTAATATTCTTCTCTTTCAGGAACTCTGTGAATTGTGTCTTCTCCTCTTCTGATAAATATTGTGTAAGGTGGACTATTTGAGGATTTTCAATAGTGCTCAAATTTACTAGCTATGTTGGTTCAATCAGTACTGAAGATCTTTCCTAAAAGTGTTTAGGGAGGATATCAAGAGTCTCATCCTTTGGCACCTTAGAGAGGTTTTCACCATTGGATACGTCTTTTTTCTTTACTATTTTGGGATCTGATACTGCCACAGAGTGGTTTTCACCATCAGTCCACTTTTTCTTTTTATTTTTTATTTTTTGACTAAGAAACCTGATATCCTCCTATGACATGTTCTCGCTCCTTGAATTGGTGGAAGAAGGGTAAGGTTCACAAGCATTGAGATAACAAGCTAGGGAGTGGTCATTAGGAAAGTTGAGGATAGGAGTAGGATCTATTCTAGTCCAATTAATTAGGTCTGGAAGTACCAATGTTAGGGATTCAGTCTCTAGGAAGGACAACATCATGTTAGCATCAAGACCATTAACCAACATGACACAATCTGTTAAGTTAATTTCTTCAATATTTAGATCAATAAGAGTGAGATCATCACTAAAAAGGTGATTGTTAGTCATATGCGGACCAAACTCTAGCGACTTGTCATTAGAAATCTCATCATCATCTCTCTGTAAAAGGAGGCTTCTTGCTTGTAGCCTATGAAATTTGTCTAGACTTATGTATTCACCAGTTTCTCCATCAATGATCAGGGGAAGGAACTCTTCTTCTGCTTCAGCATTATCAGTGTCATTGGGAGGAGTGTCAGATTGTTTACGAGGAGTTGAGGGAGCTGCAAACATGTGAATTGTATCTATTCCAATATCTTCAGTGGCAACAGAGAGCTCTTCCCACTCATAGTCATGAGAGTCAGTAACTTCATCATCGAATCTGTTTAACTATTCATCAATGGTTATTTGATGTACCCAATTAGCTACCTGTAGATCAAAGTGTGGTATATCAAGGACATGTGAAACTGTGACATATTTCCCATAGTTAGGATGTAAATCCTATTGTCGTGGTGTCTCTTGAGTAATTGTTGCTATGGTGTCTCCTACCTCTTGAATGGGAGGTTGTGCTAGTAAAGGGGTGTGAAGATCTTGTGGTACCTCAAAGCTGGGTACATAGCTTTCTCCTTGGTAGTTGGGATCCTGTGTGCCAACATGTAACAATCTCTCATAGGACCATTTCTCTAGTTCGTGTGTGTCATCACTCCCTTTATCTGAGTGTGGACTCTCTTTTGAAGCGGGTTTATCAGTTTTAGTATTAAAACCTAGTCCTGTTTTATCTCTGGTATTCTGGAAATCCATGGGTATAGGTTCAATAAGCCCTCATCCCGTGTCATTTAGAGGTCCTTTTCCTTTGTATCCCATTTGTGTGAGGAAATCATATACCTTTCCATACTATTCTGGGGATATCTTCACATGTTTGACCTTAGCCTCCATTGGTTCTCCTTTGTAAAGCCAGTCCAAGACTGCCTATTCTTCTGTGTTATCTGAAGAAGATGTGGATGCCTTTACCATGCCTGTTGCTTTGTGTATTTTTGGCTCCTTGGATGCTATAGGTGTGAATGTTGATGAAGGTTTTCTGTAGGATCTTGGTGACACTAGAAGTTTTGTCAGTGAGGGAGTTAGGTCTAGCTTGTACTCTCCCATACCTGTTTCTTCAAGTTTCAAGGTTTTGCTAAAACTCTTCATAACCATGTCCTTGGTAGTTTCAAGAGCCATGACATCCATATCCATGCTACCTGCTTTGATATTATTACAAGTGTAGTTAGCATCTGCGGGAATCTTCACTTCTACCCCATTATGTGGGAACTTTATGCACTGGTGGTAAGTGGATGGTACAACTTGCATTTCATGAATCCATGGTCTCCCTAACAGGATGTTGTAGGCCAATGGTAGATCCAGAACTTGACATATGATGTTCCTCTTAATCGGTCTAACTTTGATAGGTAGAACAATAAGACCTCTGGAAGATCTTTCTTCCTCATCATAAGCTTTGATAGTTATCTTGCTTCTAGAGTCAATTATTTGTTCTGAGAGACCTAGTCTCTTGATTAGATCCAGTGCACAGATATTCAATCCTGGGCCTCCATCTATCAACATGCATCTAACATGGGATTTATGAATAAGGACTTCAATATGGAGGGGTTGATTATGTGGATGGGTCAATGACTTGTCATCCTCTTCAGAAAAGAAGAGGTAGTGTGGTGCTGAGATGTGTTTGACCATTGCTTGGAATTTGTCTATATCAATATCCTTTGGGACATTAGCAGCATGTAGAGCTTGTTCTAGGATTTCCCTATGTATTGTGGATATCTTTAGCAACTCAAAAATGGAAATTTTGGCAGAGGTTCGTTGCAATTGGTCTACCTAGTCATATTTTTCTCTAGGAATAGTGACCACATGTTTTGATGTTGGTTTAGGAATAGTTACAATAGGAACCTTGGATTTCAGTGTTGGTTTTGGAGGTCCTTTGATTGTAACTTGTGCTTGGCTCTATGTTACAACATTTGAGTGGAATGAGACACCTTTGATTGTGACCACATTGATGGATTCCGTTTTAATGTCAAGCATATTGATCACATTGTCATTTTTGGAGTAGGTGTAGTTTACCTCATTACTTTTCCCTTTAGATGTTTCTCCTTGATCGTAATTAGTAAAGGGTTTGTTGAATGTTGTATGTTCCTCATTGGTAGTGTGTCCATCTGCTTTGATTTTACCTCCTTCTATGAGATCTTGGATTACATGTTTAAGCTTGAGGCAATTATTAGTCTTGTGTCCCTTGTTTTTGTGGAAGACACAATAGGAATTATCATCCCACCATCTGGGTTTGACAATTGGTTCCCATGGTTTGGAATCTAGGATTGTGAGGACCTTGTTATCCAATAGTGTTTTGAGAATAGTCTCAAGAGGCTCTCCCAAAGGAGTGAATGTTCTTTGAGGTTTTGATGTCCATGTCTGACCCTTGCTATTATCATTGTTTGTTTTGGGTACAGGAGTTGTTACCTTATCATCCTTGCTTGCTTGCATGCCATTGGTTAGATTGAATACCTCGGGTTTAGGATTAATGTTAAAGGCATCAATCACTCTGTCATTAACAACATTTTTGTTTTGTTTCCACCATTTAGGCTTGGAGTTGGAGTTGTTGATCTTGTTTTCATTTTGAAGGGTGATCTCCCCCCTTCTGACCATGACTTCCTCAATACAGAGGGAATTTTTAGTCATTCTGTTGAAGCTTGGAGAGTCTTGCATTTGTAAAGCGTAGATCAATTCAGGCACTAGATTATTAACGAATATCTCCATCATCTCTATTTCAGGAATGGCCCTTGAATATCATTCAAAAATCTTCCTCCATCTTTGTAGGAAGTGTGTAAATGATTCACCAGTCTTTTGTTTGGTATTACATAGGTCCATCATGGTTACATCATGCTGTATGTTATAGGAGTAATGTTGGATAAAGCGTTGAATCAGCTCTTCAAATTTTTTGACCTTAGAGTTCAGTTTTGAGAACCATTCCATGGCATTACCTCCTAGACTTCCTAGAAACAGTCGCATGAGGTATGTAGGTTTGTGCATGTATTCTATGCTTAGAGCATAGAATTCCCTCACATAGTCATGTGGGTCAGTTTCTCCTATGTACTTGTCATACTTTGGCCTTGCCAGGTTGGGAGGAAACGAGACCATAGTGATACTCTTGTCAAAAGGAAATGGACAAATGGCATCCAAAGAGTATTTTGTTTTGGGTTTCTCTTTCTCCTGTTTGAGGTTTGTGAGCTCTATTTGCAACAAATTGAGTTGTTTGGTGAGAATAGATATAGGATTTGGTACCTCCTTTTATTTGAGCTTTTCCACATCATAATCCTTGGGTAATTTGACACCTATAGATGCTAGATGGAGGAAGTACTTTTCTTTATTGTCATCAATCATCCTTTCCATTATCTGGTGGAACCTCTTGCTTTGTTTGAGTTTTTCATATTCTTCTTTAGTGATTTCATCCTCACTGCCAGATTCAAATAAAGGTCGTTCGAACTTGGGTTCTTCTTCTTCATCAGTATCTTCAGGTTTTTGGTGTTTGCCATCGTTATACTCTTCAAATGCCTCACTCCATATGCGAGTGTCACTATCCATTTGCGGGGAGTCTAGATCAAGAAGGGAACTATGTGAAGTTTCTCCTTGAAAGTGTGGTGTTTTAGGAGGCACTTTCGATCCTTTAGACATGTACTTGTTGCAACTTGTGTTAACCATGAAGTTGTTTCTCAACTTTATCAATGTTTCCCAATAGTGCAATTGAGAGTTTCAGATTGTTCAAGTGGGTGTGTCTAGGTAGAAGTAACTATTTGCTGGTGGATGTAAATGATTCTAGCGTCAGAGGGTTAGAATGCCTTGATAGTGAGCTGAGAACCAAGTTGTTGGTAGAAAGCAGGTAGACCACACGTATTGAACTGATTGTGAAAGGCTGACTAAGCATGCAAGGTAGACATTTTAAAAAAGTTGTGAGACTACAACAGGGAGACCAGAAAAGACAACAGGAACCAACTAAAGAGCCAAAAGGGTATCCTAATTAGCTGAGACTTTCTAAGAATTTATCTTGCAAATGCCCACTATCCTGAATGTGAGCTCCCAGATGCGAGCCTCTGATGACACCAGTTACGAGCCTAAATTCTAGATGCAACTATTTGTTGACCAAATGCAAGCTAGCATACAGGATGTGATCCTAAATACCAGATGCGATATAAGGTATACAAGATGCGATTTTATGATGTCTTTGTCAATTTTGGTCAATTCTAAAAAGTTTGTTTTTGAAGTCTGTGAAGTTTATTGTTTCTAGATTGTGTTAAGAGGTGTCAAAATGCGTGAAAAATACTTGTACTCCAGGGTTTGAAATTTGTTGATTATTTTGAGGAGCTTATCTTTTTAATGATCTTTTGAATACATGAAATAGCATTGCATTGTTAGGGAGGTGAAGCAGACTTACATCTTGTTCCTATTCTCTACGTGGAGGATGAAAATCTTTACTTGTTGACTCAGGTACACACTCAAATGCTAATAAGAATATATCCATCACCAAGCACGCAATGGCTCTAGTCATGATGCTGTATTAGCTAGCTCCAAACACAAGTGAGGGCACAATATGATGAGTGTCTTGGGGCAATTAATTTTTGACTTGCACATATATTATCACGCTTTTAGGGATGAATAAGGAATTATTTCAGTTGAAGTTGTTGTAGATTATTGGGCAATCCGTTCAAAACCGTCCCCCATAGAATTGCACAAGGAAAAACTCAGGCGTATAGCCCTATGAGTACCTAAATATATGTAGTCTCAAAAGAAATATTCAAGTGGCTCCGCTCTACATATACCCAAGCATGTTCAAGGAATGATGTCAAAATTCTGTGAACAAAACAAGCTCCGTCTTCCGAGGCTTTAGCCTACGAGGAAGCAACTATTTATAGTGAGTTGGAAGGGTTGGCGTAAAACCTGTCCTCACTTGGGTTGTTCCCAAGAGTTTATTTCCTCAACTGGTAGGTCGTCTACTGTTTAAATATATGTACCAAGGATTGGCGAGCTTTGGATGTCTAGATTTCTAATTCTTTCAAAGAAGAAGAGCGTACTCTCCTAATCTAAGTCATTTTCTCCCAAAACAGAATCAAGAAAAGTGGTTCTTTCCCTCAAGCAATGTTGTGCTCGATTTAGATGTTCCTATTTTAATGAAAACAAGATTGCTTGAAAGTAGATTTGTCTTGTTCAATTAACCACAATGTTTAGTGAGTTTGCTTGTTCAATTTTTGTGTCCCGAAAATGAATTAAACAATTGAGCTTGTTCTTTAATCCATATGATTTAGTGATTTGTGTTGTTCATTTACTGATCCAAAAAGAATTAGATGATGTGTTTTCTTGTTCAGTTAACTCCAAATTCTGTTCAACCCATATGATGTGTGATTTTTTGATTTTCCTTAAAAGGAAAAGAGCATAATCCTCTAGTCAGTTTAGTGATAGATTGGAATATGTATCTTAATTTTGAAAGCAAGTAAATAGAGGTCAAGATGGGGGTTGGGCAACCTAAAAAACCAAGTTAGTATTTGTTTATTTCAACTCCCACAAAAACCTTCAAGAACAACCTGCAAACAATTGTTAGGCTACAAGATACCAAAAACACAACTTGTCAAAATGTTAGAGTTAGGCAAACGAAGTGTGCAAACTTTTTAACCAGATGCGAGCCTAAAAAAATCACTGAATGTGATATAGTATACTGCATGTGACCTTTCTTACTAGATGCAACAGTATGCTCCCCAGATGTGAGCCTGAACTGAAAATGATCTGGGAAATCCTAGATGCGAGCCTCGTTTACTGCGGTACGAGGGTGTATCCCAGATGCGATCCAGAATGGTAAAAAAAGAGCCTGTAACAGAATTTTGGGCATGCAAATTAGTGAAAAATTAATTAAAAATGAGGCCAGGTTGGAAATCGGGCCCCACGTAGGGTGCCAAAAATGTGTGTATATTTGTGCACCTGTTATCTGCAACACAACACTTCAATAAGTCATTCTGTTAGTGAAAAACAAGGGTTAATGAACATATAAACCATAACTTTGAGTTATTTCTTTCTAACTGGGATAAGTGTAGTAAATAACATAAATGCCCTCAGATTATGCTAAATACTAGTGACATAAACAACCTAGCATGAAAGATTTAGTTTAAAAACAACTATTCAACTATTTAGCATGCATATTAGTCTAAAAAGAGCATCATAAACATATGGGAAAGTGACTAATGGAGTGTGTATGAAGCTAGGAAGGAATGGGTAGCATAACAATGCTTTGATATCCCTTCAAAATCTTGGCATTACAACACTACAATTCAAAATTTTAGGCTTGTTATGAGCTCTAAATCCCTTCAATTTATAGAGGAATGGGAGAGAGAGAGGGGGGACAAGGTTCATTAATGGAGCCTCCTAAGGTCATTAATGAGGTGTAAGAGCCATTAATGCCTTGGGCATTAATGAGGGATGGGAAAGAGGAAATATTCATTAAGGGTTATTAATGAATTTCATTTAAGAGGCATGGGAGGGTGTAAGGCTCAACTTGGCAAGTTGGTCCTTAGAGAAGTCATGCTTGAGAAAGTTGACTTTCTCAAGTGGGTTAAGTTGTTAATCATTCCTTAATGGAATGCGACAACATTAGGAGGTCGGTTAGGATTAGAATTAGAATGAGGATTAGATTAGCATGGGGGGAATAGGTTGAGATGGGTTAGAACCCAGGGTAGAAGTGGTTGAGATAGGTTAAGTTGGAGTTTAAGGGAATATAAATGAAACAAATTAAACTTATCTAATTCATTTAAAATATAGGGTTTAATTATTTAAGCAATTTATTGCTTTTTAATAATTAAGGGGACTATAGCCATTTTAATTAAATTAAATAGGCTAGGGGAATGGGTTATTTTGCAAGTGGGTAATTGATTTAGGGATTTATTTAATTCCTTTATAATTAAATACTATAGCCATGTTTGAATTAGATTTGATTTAATTGGTTTGAATTGATTTGAATTGTATGGCTATAATAGTTAACATATAATTTAGTGATAAAATTCACCGAGGACATTAAATTTGATTTCAAAAGAATTATGCCAAGCAGTAACAGGGTCGTTTGGACATCATTGGGGGTATGATCACACATAGGGCAAATAGGGTCCATAGTCGGAACAGACCAAATTCAGGTGGTTACATATGTCCCCAATGGTATTACTTGTCATCCTACACATGTACTTTATCATGACTATATAAAGCTTTGTCATGGATTTGGTGCTACTAAAATACTACACATTGTTGCTCCTAAAGTCTTCATTGAATTTTCTCTTATCTAGACTGTCATCTATGCTTCCCTTTGATGCTTATGATTGTATTTTGTGCATCCTCACTTGGATTGTTCCATTAATAGATAGTTGCAATGTATGTATGTCTATTTATTATTTTATTACTATTATTCTCCATTATCATACTGTCCTTATCGCTACATTTGACTATCATGATGTTTATTTGTATGTTTCTTGCATCATCCATGTCATTATAATCCCATTGAGAAGATATTTGTTGCTTATGACAGTGACTTCATCAATTCATTATTATGGGTGATATATACCTACTTGATTGAATTAATATGACATGGTATTTTCACACTTAACTCTATTAAAAAAAAAGATGACAACATGTTTGTAATGTCAATCCTTATTCTCCTTACATAAAATCCATTAGTAGAAGGTAACGTATAATATTCAACTCTTCATTGTTATATTCTATGTTAGTAAGGAGGTTTATTTGATCCTAAGAGCTGCCTCTAGGTCAGCTTCACAAGATTCCAGGTTCTTTGCTTGAAGGATATAGGATCCATTCTAAGCAACCTGGAGTATCGACACATCATCCCATAGAGCATTGCTCCTAAGTAACCATTACCTATATATTTTATGTTAGTAAGGGGGATTTGAACCTAAGAGCTGCCTCTAGGTCAGGATTCATAGAATTTCAGGTTCTCCTACTTTAAGGATATAAGATCCATTCTAAGCAACCTGGACTATCGACCCATCTTCCCATAGAGAACTTGTCCTAAGTCCTCTTAGAAATGATAGACGTTATCCAAGCCTACACATCTGCATATGACTGGCTATCAGTATATACTGCTTACGTGAAATTATAAAAATCTTGAGACTAGGGAAACTATAAAAATTTCATCTAGCCCCCTCGAGATATAGGCATCCATCTCTAATGAGTATAAGATTCATTCTATATGGTATCTATATCATCATCCTAGTGAACATATAAATGTACAAGCATTAATATTGATTATAAAATCAGAGATTTAGATTTATCTATAAAAGAATCTAGAATTGCACAAGAATACATTATTAAGAATTATCATAATATACATATATGTATATCTCAAATTATATAAATAAAAACTATATTTATATGAATATCTTTATAAATAAGAATATATATATATATATATATATATATATATATNATAAAAATATATATATATATATATATATATATATATATATATATATATATATATATAAAATACCGCAATGAATAGACTTTTATTTTGCTGAATTTCCTTTTTCCCTCTCGCTAAATAATCCTTATGTTTTTTGTCCTTTCCCTTTGTTTGTTTTAGGCATTGCTTATAAATATCCATGGGAGGGGGAGTCATGTCCCCTCGACACCCTGTCGCTCCCCTAAGGGTTGCGATTGGTCGCAGCTGCAAGGCTGCAGCCCAGTCGCACCACTAAGGGCTACCACTTAAACATTCGACCTACCTCCCCTTTTCAATATTATAATATATATTATAGTATATATTATTATATATATTATAATATTTATTATTATTATTATGAATAGTTTAGTTTAATTATTATTTTCAATAAATATATTAATAAGAAATATAAGGTTATTAATTATTATTAAATATATTAATAATAACACTTTCAGTTGTCCAATTATTATAATGATAATGATAATATATATATATTATTATTATTATTATAATAAACTTGTTTTAATATAAGGATATTAATTTTTATTAATTAAACTTATTAATAATAATAGTTCCTACTCCTTAATTTTATAATAGTATTGTTGTTAATTAAATGATATTTCAAACTATTTGATATTATCAAATTGTTGATATTCATCCAAACATATGATTTATTAATCACCAAAATATGGATTGGAATACGATTATCTATATGGCTTACAAAAATCTCTAACAAGGAGGTTGATAGAATCATCGTCACAAATGTTGAGCATGAATATTTTTCCTTATTCGATTCTCCACATATAATCGTTATATCATTGATATATACTTTATGGCTATTCAATTACATTTCTTGTTTGAATGATATCCTCTTGATAGATGAAATCCATAGGTTTGAATTATTAACTTCGTGTTACGACTCTAACATTATTATCATTGGTTCAGATTTATTTGTTTATGGAATGATCTTTAAGAAACTTTACAAACTTAAAGATATTATAAATTATTATTATTATAATTTATATTATATTTCAATTTATTTATTTAAATTCTATTTTAGAGAGGGGATATCACAGTCCTACCCTCCTAAAATTGCTTGTCCTCAAGCAATGTTCATTTTAAACAATTCCTTCATTGTGATAAGTTGTGGGACTCAAATATCAATAAATTCTTAACATTGAGTTCACGCTAGGTATCCTACTATTCTAAATCAACTAAATATAGAAACAAACATATAACACCCATATGAAAATATGAAATATATGAAGACACGAAGAAGCACACTTAACCACACATAATATACACTCCATACACACATTTTCAGATTCCTTCCTATTCGCTAAAATGATTCTTTGTTTATCATTTACCCCACAGGATGGCATGATCATGCTTTGATACCACTGTAATGTCGCTTCTTATTCTCCTTACATAAATTCCCTGAAAAACCATCATTAGTTGAAGGTAACATATAATATTTAGCTCTTCATTTCTATATTCTAATTTAGTAAGGATGATTTGATGCTAAGAGTTGCCTCTAGGTCAGCTTCACATGATTCCAGGTTCTCCGCTTGAAGGATATAGGATCCATTCTAAGAAACCTATACTATCGGCATGTTAACCCATAGAGCACTACTCCTAAGTAACCATTACCTCTATATTTTATATTAGTAAGGGGGATTTGAACCTAAGAGCTGCCTCTAGGTTGGGCTTCATAGAATTTTGGGTTCTCCTACTTGAAGGATATAAGATCCATTCTAAGCAACCTGGACTATCAACACGTCTTCCCATAGAGCACCGCTCCTAAGTACTCTTAGAAATGATAGACGTTATCCAAGCCTATTGATGTATGATAAAATTCAAGGCTTGCTTTCACACCCTCCAAGAGACTTCACTTGCCTCCTAGGATCCTATTCCTCTAAAGGATCTCCCAATAAGCTTAGTGTTAGGGTTTGACAGAACCAGAACAATATAAGAATAAACATTTATACATAGAAACAACAGAAGAAAGAAACTAAATATAGATAACATAGAGATTTAATGTGGTTCACCCAAAACCTGGGCTACGTCCACCTACATAGCCGTCCAACCTTTCTTATTATCCAGCAAAAACGTACACAACCTTATAATGTATTATACATCTCAAATGCTTATAACATGAATTTTAGGGAAACCTCTAAAATTGACCATTTTAGGGTTTTGCAATGTCGGTCTTCTTTTTCCTGAAAAAGCAAATCTCTTTCCAAAAAAAGCACCAAAAAATTTTGGCCCTTTGGGCCGGCCTCCGGTTTGGGGCTACTGACCCTCACCTCTGGAAACTACTAGATATGTGGCCAAAATATCAACACCTACTACATATCAGTCACCACAATATCAACAATCTCCCACTTGGAGACTGATCAGGCTCCACACCAAACAATCTCCCACTTGGAGACTGGAACCAGACGACAATGTAGTATGTGCAACTCCCACTGGATAAAAGACTTTGCTATGTATTAACCCCACGATCATTAGTCAAGAATCCCAATAGAAGCTGAACAAGAAACCAGCTTCTCCTTGGGGACTGCCTTCATGAACATGTCTGCAGGATTGTCACTTGTGTGAATATTTTCAAGCCGTAATTGGCCATCCTCCAAAATAGACCTTATGAAATGGTACCTAAGCTATATGTGCTTTGTCCTTGAATGAAAAGAAGAATTGTTTGCAAGATGAATGACACTCTGGCTATCACTGTACAATGGGCAATCTTCCTACTTCTGACCCAATTCCTCCAAAAAACATTGTAACTAAATCATCTCCTTGATAGCTTCTGTAGCAACTACATACTCAGCTTCAGTAGTTGAAAGTGCATTAACTTTCTACAATCTAGAAATCCAACTGACTACAGTACCCCCTACAGTGAAAACATACCCTGTAGTACTCCTCCTTGTATCAATATCTCTTGCCAGATCAGAGTCAACAAATCCACTCGGAACAGAACTAGATCTTGTGAAACATAATGCCTTTGTAGTAGTTCCTCTCAAATATCAAAGAATCCATTTGACAACATTCTAATGTTCCATGCCTGGATTTCTCATATACCTGCTGACAACTCCCACTGCATGAGAAATATTTGGCCATATGCATACCATTACATACATCAAACTGCCAACAGCTGATGAATACGGGATGTTAGACATTTTATCTACCTCTTTCTGTGCCTTTGGGAACATTTCCTTAGTCAATTTGAAATGAATAGCCAAAGGTGTACTAACTGCTCTTACATCCTGCATATTGAATCTTTTCAACACCTTTATATACTCACTTTGGGACAAATTCAAAGTTCTATTTTTCCTGTCCCATGTAATCCTCATACCAAGGATTTGCTTAGCAGTACCCAAATCCTTCATAGAAAATGACCTTGCTAATTTCTGTTTAAGTTCACTTATGTGTTGCATATTGGACCCAACAACAAGCATGTCATCAACATAGAGTAACAGGATAATGTAACTCCCATTATCCAATCTCTTAAAATATACCTAGTGATCAGAATGACATCTATGGTAACCTTGTTCAGCCATGAAACTATTAAATTTTAAATACCATTGGCGGGGTGCTCGCTTTAGGCCATACAAACTCTTCCTTATCCTACACACCAAATTCTCCTTACCCTTGACCTCATATCCCTCTGGTTGCTACATGTAAATTTCCTCCTCCAAATCTCCATGGAGAAAAGCTGTTTTGAAATCTAGTTGTTCAAGATGCAAGTCATTTGCAGCCACAAGACTTAGTACAGTTCTAATTGAAGTCATTTTTACAACAGGGGAGAATATTTCATCAAAATCTATACCCTTTTTCTATGCAAAACCTTTTACCACAAGTTTGGCCTTATACCTCTTCTTTCCTTCATCTTCCTCCTTCAACCTATAAACCCATTTGTTAGGCAAGGCTCTTTTTCCTTCAGGTAAAGGGACTAAGTCCCAAGTCTTATTTTTCAACAAGGAGTCCATCTCCTCTTTCATGCCCAGCTCCCACTATTGTTTGGCATCTACTTGCATTGCTTCTTCATATTCTTTTGGCTCACCATAATTAGTCAATAAAATGGAATAAAAAGAAGGAGAAAACCTTTTAGGAGGTCTACTTGACCTTGTAGAATTTATAACACTTACAGGAGTTTATGGGATAACCTATTGTTGCTGAGCATCAGGTACCAGTGGTGTTCCTTTTTTAGGAGTCTCATCCAACACCACATATTCTTGTCTGACTTGTTCATGCTTCTTTTCCTGCAACTGTTCTTTATACATGACCTTCTCATTGAATATAACATCTCTACTTCTAATTATCTTAAGATTTTAAAAATCCCATAACTGATAACCATAGTCATCTACTCCAT
>MU223182.1:936936-950449 GCA_018584345.1 Thuja plicata | reverse complement strand
TTTAATAAATATAAATTTATTAAAAGGGGATTTTGTGGAGGCAAATGTATTTAAATGAAATACATTAGAATAGTATTTAAACTATTGATAAATGAAACTATTTAATTGATTGAATTAAATAGTTAGACGAATAAGAGGGAGAAAGATATTAATAATAATATTAATATTTTTGGACGTCTATATTTTGCCCCTCTTTAACGTGGCGTCACATGTGACATTTTGTCAAAGACAAGAAAATGAGTTTCCCTAGAGGAAGAGGGTTTCTAGGAGTCGTGCTGAAGCAACAATGGTACGGGGTTGTGCCCCCTCGAGAAAAGAACACAACGAAGACAATGTTGTGGGATTTTCTTGAAAAAGGACACAACGGGAGAGAAGAAAGGAAGGAGGGAATAAATAGAAGCCTTCTGAAATGTAATTAAGAATGCTGCTAAGAATGTAAATGCAAATGAAATTAAATGCAGCTAATGAGCATTAGGGATCCATTTGTATGAAAGATATGGAAAGTACATCCGATTTTGATATTGCAATAGGAGGTATGCATCAAATCTTAGAAAACACAGATGACAAGATTCCTTTGCATGGACTAGATGCTCAAACAAAATCACACTACAAAAGACACATTTATCAGTAGTGACCAGTCACAATGCACCAAGATATAGTAGATCGAGGTAGTGGTGAGTAGGTTTGAACTGACACAAAAAGATAAAATTAATAAAAAAGGCCTCATGACCAAGTAGTCATTCGGTCCAAAGTTCTTTCCATGAAAATGATTGATGTGATGAAGGATTTGATAAGCCGATGCTGGAAGGATGCATCCTGATGGGCAAAGATTGAATTTGAGTTGATAAAAAAAATTCGCTGGCAAAAACTGTGAACAGGATGGAGAGCAAGGACAATCGGTCGCATAATTGATTTGGTGAAAAATAGTGTCATAGTCGCATGAGTCGAAGTGTTGTTGAAAATGAAGACCTGGAATGAATCGGAAAGAAGGAAGTGTTTATTGCATGATTTTTGAGGATATTTGATGTTTTTGGAATATTTAGAATTTTTGAATTTTTTGGATTTTTCATGATTTTTTAAATGTTTTTTAGATTTTATGCGTATTGCGGCTTTACAACGGGATGATATATACAAAAAGGTATACGGGGGGGTGGGGGGGGAAATGGGTGGGGAAATTTTTTTGGCAAAAATGGGGGCTATAAGAGGGGCTAGGGGGTTAAAGAAGGTCATTTGTGAATAGTGAAAATTTGAGCATTAAAAGATGGCTGAGGAGAGGATGAAGGGGCAGCTTGGAGAGAGCGTGCGCACACATGGGAGGCCCACTGAGCGACTGGTACCAGTGAGTTAGCTATCCAAGACCTTGAATTTATTGTTATTGATGTTATTTAATGTTATTGGGGGTAGCTAGGGCATTAATGAAGGGAAAAATGCATTGCAGACCGGAGACGTCGATTCTCAAACCGGCGTCTGTGAGGATGCCGATCCCTGGATCGACGTCTTCATAGATGCTGATCTCCGGATCAGCGTCTCCAAAGACAATGGTGCTAGACCAACATCTTTGAAGATGCCGGACCTAAACCTGCATCTTTGAAGATGGTGGTCTACAGGACAAACATCGGAGACGCCGGTGTATGAACCAGCATTTTCAGCTGAACCGGCCTTTGTGCCTAAAAGGGAAAATGCTGAGAGGGAAGGAAATGAAGGGACCCAGCGGGAGCCAGGGATGGGTCAGCATAAGACCTAAGGATAAGATGCCCCACTTTGGGAAGGGTTAGACTAGGACTAGAAGAAAAGGTGACTGACATGGTGGATTGTGAAAATTCTTGTAGGAGCAGTTCCCACCATTGGGATCACGAGAGCATTGGCCTCCTACCATGGAGTTGGAGTCGCAGCTAATGGAGGATGACTGGGGGTTACTGGCTGTAGTTGGGTTGGACTATGTGTCCCATTGGCCTAGGCTATGGGTGCACAATGGTATGATGACCGTGCTGATCAAGTGGTGGCACAGTGACACCTCCACCACCTTTCACTTGCCTACTAGAGAGGCAACCATCAATTTGGAGGATGTCTGGCGTATTCTACAGATACCTATCTGAGGGGAAATTCCTCGATACAGGTTAGAGGATAGTGACCACTACATGGAGATTTATTTTAGGCAGCTGATGAGGTAGATCTTGACATACCAGACCTGGATGTCTTGGCAGCCAGCAGTCAACAGGAGATTGAGGCGGATAGCCCTTTATATTGTGGGATTGATTGAGGGGTGTATGTTAGCAAATCTAGAGGGACACAATTTTGGCATGGGCTGGTCATGGATGCTAGCTCAGATGTTGGAGGGGACCTCTTACTGCTAGGGGTATGTTGTCCTAGGACAGCTATACCACGATCTTCACATGGCTGCGTACCCCGATGCACGCAACATGGGGATAGGAGTGACCTTGCTGTTAGTGTGGGCATGGAAGAACATTGTAGTGTTCTGACTGATGAGGGTTAGGGAGTCACGTCAGCCTAGGGATCCCTATGCCTGCAGATATAGGCTCCCCTTGGGATACACCTTTGTTGGCCAGACTGGATACTGGCGGCAACTGTTAGACGAGGTATAGGTTTTCTGCTGGACACCCATACAGGCTATGCGAGCCATGGGGGGCTATGGACTGGGCGACAGGAGTGGAGGACAGGTTTGAGGATTTCTTATACCTTTCATATGTTTAGACTGATTTCTTTCTACTGGGGAGGACAATCCACCTGATAGAGAGGTATAGACCATCCAGGGTCATGCAGCAGTTTGGGCTGTAGCAGGGAGTGGTGGCAGAGGATGCCTTACATCCTCATATCACCAGGGAGGTAGGGACATGGGGGAGGTATACAGATGCTCTCACAGTGAGGGCATCCTGGAGGGATATGGTATGGCTTAACTTTGTGGCATGACCAGATATTACTGATGTAGGGATGACCCTAGAGTATGCAACATGGTGGGCTACGCATACACCAGTGAGACTGACCGACCTGGCTCAGGTGGCTACTAATG
This sequence comes from Thuja plicata, assembly GCA_018584345.1. Lineage (NCBI taxonomy): Eukaryota > Viridiplantae > Streptophyta > Pinopsida > Cupressales > Cupressaceae > Thuja > Thuja plicata. The sequence continues at coordinate 947,421 of MU223182.1, read as the reverse complement.
AGCAGCCGACAGGGAACCTAGATATAGATGATGGTATAGAGATCGGTGATGCCCTAGAGACCTCGGTAGCAGGTCAAAGGAGGAGGCCGCAGAGATGGGTGAGACCTCAGATAGGGTCACAAGGACATGAACAGGAATCACTAGGGCCCCCACCAACACAGGGATAGGATCAGGCATAGGCACCACCAGTGCTACCACAGGCACAGGTGCCAGCATCACCAGTGCCACCATAGGTATAGGGGCCATAGGGGCCACCCATAGGGTACATAGCACAGGAGACCTATGATACCGTTATCACAGAGCGAGACAGTCTTCAGACAGAGTGCACCAGAATGTGAGGTTTATTAGATATGACGGTGGTGTCTGACACGAGTCTACATGCGGAGATTGCATGAATACAAGGATTATTAACTATAGAGACATCACAGGCTGATAGGGCAGAGGGTGCACTAGACACCTTATAGGGTCGGGTGGACTCAGGCAAGTTTTCTATGTCGGATATGACCCAGGATGCGGGAGAGCTGCGTATTGAGATAGGTACTCTTACGGGCTAGCTGGATACGCTGACCTTGCAGATGGAGTAGGCTACAAAGCATATTTCTGCATTGACCTTAGAGAGGTATGTAGCACTGCGACGGGTAGAGGTATACAAGGCTGAGCGGGACATTGCCACGCAGGCAACGGTGGTAGGTGGGGTTGGACAGGTGGTGGCCGAGGTGTTCACAGCTCATAGAGATGCAAACAAGGCAGGCAGGGAGGCATCCCATTATAGGGAATTATATCATTAGCTAGTTCCCGAGGGAAAGAGATGAGACTACTCAGAGAGGTCACATTCTCAGAGCATAATGCGGACTTTAGCGTCACAGGGATCAGTAGGGATGCCACCACGTCCACCACTAGGGCAAGGAGGTGGATCATCACAGCCACCAGTATGATTTATCAGATGATCAGATGACACACAGTTTTGTATTTTTGAGATTATACATGTATATTGGCACTGAGGTGCATGTGATGTATTTTATTGATAGACATTGATATATATATATATATATGATGAGGAATCTATTGATGATTATGATGTATGATCTATATGATGTGTTTATGCAGACGACTATATGATTACTGAAATTTGATGCTTGCAGGATGTGATGTATATGGATGACTTGATTATGTATATATGATGTATGACTTATGCAAGATGGATGATGCTTATATATATGTGATGTATTGACGTGTGTGGATGTCGGATGTGATGTGTTTTTATGATGTATGTAATATATATGCTGATGTTTTATGAATATGTATAAGAATGCTAGATGAATGATGTTTTAACAATGCAAGACTAAAATGAATCTAAATGAATTACTTATGCAAATGGTATATGAATCCAAATGTTGTAACAATGTGAAATGATAAAAATGGATGAATGCAAGATGAACCTAAAATGAATGAATTATGCAAGGTGAATTAACAATGCAAGATAATGAACCTAAAATGGATGAGAAATGCAAGCTATATAATGGATTTAATAATGCAAAATAATGAACCTAAAATGGATGAGAAATGCAAGCTATATAATGGATTTAATAATGCAAAATAATGAACCTAAAATGGATGAGCAATGCAAGATGAATTAACAATGCAAGATAATGAACCTAAAAATGGATTTTAACAATGTAAGATGACAAAATGAATCTAAAATGAATTTAACAATGCAAGATAACAAAAGGAATCTGAAATGAATTTAACAATGTAAAGTTCTAAAAATGATACTAACTATTGACATGATGATTAATGCAATTTAATAATGAATAATGTGACCTGAATGATGGATCTAATGTAATCTAAGGAAACTAAAATGATGAACATTGTAATTGAATTTTAATGAATGATAATAGATGCAATAATGATACTAGAGGTAATGGATGAAATGGATGCAATGGGTGCAAACGTGACTCACTTATATTTTTGTTTTTTGTGCGTCACGATCAACTGATAAACCAGACGGGTGGACTATGGTGGATTGGGTAGGGAATGTTAGTAGGACAACGACTTAGGATGTTAGCATGATGGTGAGAAGATGGAGTGTGTTATGAATGTACAAGGATCAAACTGAGCAATTAATTACAAGTGATTAGGTACAACAATTATGTACAAAGATTGCTACCGAGATTTTGATTGGATCATATTACCTATCTTGATGTGCGTGATAGTTGTGTGTGCTGATTGATTTGTTCAAGAGGAGAGATACATCTTGCAAGAACCCAAAGATGATGATGATCTAGATTTAAGTTGACGAGAGGAATGATACATCCTCAAGACTCATTTCCAGGAAGATGGGACTTACCAAGTTGATTGATCAAATGCACACTACAAGCAAACTATAGAACCAATGTAGGATCTTATAAGGAGCAACTCAGGACACGAGAAATATATAGGACTGACACTTGGGGCTTTGAATAGTACAATGTATGGACAATAATATACAATATTATGTGTACAAAAGCTCAAGATACGAGATAGGAAGATCATTGCGGACTAGTGCGTATGATATGCGAACACCCAGGGAATATAGGAAATGCGGAGATTAGTGGAGATGTCTTGCTGGTGATGGAAGGAAACAATATTTTGATAGATAATGGAATGGTCCATTATGTGTGATGCTTGTTTCCAGGTTTTCATCACCCATACTTTTCCAAAGCGCCTAATTGTCAAGTTTTCACCATTGGACGAAAGTTTTTCTCTTTATTTTTCTTTTTGATTTCTTTGGATCTTTTTGAATTTTTGAATTTTTTTTTTTGGATATTGCCCTAGTGCCTATTTACCAGGTTTTCACTAGGACAACCATTTTTTTAGCTTCATTTTTCTACTTTTTAGATATTTTTTTTAGGACTATTTTTCATTATTTTTGTGCTTTCTTCAGAACTTTTTATACTTTTTATGGATTTTGCTCAGATAACTGGAATGAACAACCAGCCATCAGGCATAGAAGCATCTGAGATGAATGATGTTGGTAGGATCATTCAATGGTTCTCCTTCTAGGGTAGAGAGTTGATATGCCCCAGAATTGAAGCATGCAGTGACAACATATGGACCTTGCCAGGTGACTTCAAACTTGCCTTTCTTTTCTTGATCAGTACCCACTTTTTGATTTTCTTTTAGCACAAGGTCTCCTACCTAGAATTGGCGTGGGTTGACCTTCTTGTTATAGTTCCTCTTGAGTCTATTATGGTAAACAATCAAATGATCATAAGCTTGCTAACACTTTTCATCTAGGAGATCCAGCTATGTGAGTCGTGCTACCTGGTAATCTTCATCATCAATTAGGCCTCTTAGTGATACTCATAGGGAGGGTAGTTCAACCTCAATTGGTTAGACTGCTTCAGCACCGTAGACTAGGGAGTAGGGAGTAGTGCCAGTAGGAGTATGGGAGGAGGTGAGGTATGCCTAGAGGGCAGGATTGATCTGGAAATGCCAATCATGACCAGTATCATTAACAACTTTCTTGAGGATTTTGAGGATGGTTTTATTAGTTACCTCAGCTTGGCCATTACCTTGTAGGAAATATGGACTGGAGAAATGGTGATGGATATAGAGGAGAGCAAAAAGATCACTGACATGTTGATTTTCAAATGGTGTACCGTGATCTTTGAAGATGGTGGAGGGTATGCTGAAGCGGAAAATGATGTGATAGAGGATGAATTTAGATATCTGGACACCAGTAGTGAGTGTGAGCATAATTGCTTTGACCCACTTTGTAAAGTACTTTGTAGCTGTGATTATGTACTTATGACCTTCAGAAGAGAGGGGAGTAATCTTACCAACGAGGTCAAAACCCCAACAAGAGAAGGGCCAAGGAGGTGCAATAGGTCTGAGGTCCTAAGCAGGAGCATGGATCAAATTAGCATGCTGTTGACAAGGTAGGCACTTTTTGACGAACTCACAAGCATCATGTTCCATTGTAGGCCAATAGTACCCTGTACATAGAAGTTTCTTGGCTAGGACCATGCCACTTATGTGGGCACTGTAGATTCCAGCATGTACCTCTTGTAAAGCCTGGGCTGCTTTTTTTTCATCTAGACATCTAGAGAGCACGTTGTGATAACCTCAATGATAAAGGGTATTGACTACGAGGGTGTAATGCGATGCTCTGCGGATAAATTTTTGCTATTGGTTTGCAGTGAGATGAGGAGATATGATACCATTTTGTAGGTAAGCTTGGATATCATGGTACCATGGGGACTGGGGACAAACCAGGACACATATGGGATTTGATTCATCATTCTCATAAGCGGGAGCATGTAGTTTCTCAACTAAGAATTTGTATTGCATAGACTCATGAGGAATCTTGAGAAGGGAGCCAATTGTGGCCATTGCATCAACACCTTTGTTCTATAAATGTGGTACTTGTGTTATATTCAAGTGGAGGAAGTGTTCTTTCAGCTTGTCAATCATCTGCTTATATGGTGTCAATTTGTCATCTTTGGTTTGATACTCATCCAAGACTTGTTTGATGATGAGTTGGGAGTCACCAAAGACCTAGATATTTGTGATGTTCCATTCTATGGCCATGCGGAGTCCTGCAATTAGTGCTTCATATTCTGCAATGTTGTTTGTGTAGGGAAATCCCAATTTGAATGACATGGGGATGTAGTCACCTTGAGGTGTGACAAAAAGTATTCCTTCCCCTACGCCATGAGTTGTGTAGGACCCATCAAAGTAAAGTTTCCATGTTGGTTGTTCTTCTATCATGTACAAACGCTCATCTAGAAATTCTATGACCAAAGGATATGCATCTACCAATGGTGCTTCGGCTAGCTGATCGACAATGACTTGCCCTTTAATGGCTTTTTTATCGACATACTGTATATCAAATTCACTTAGCAACATAACCCATTTTTCCATTCAACTTGTAAGTGTATTTCTAGAGAGTAGGTACTTGACAGGATCCACCTTTGAAATGAGCTTGGTTGTGTGACTAAGCATGTAGTGAAGTTTTTGAGTGGCGAAGACCACTACCATACATGTTTTTTTCCATAGGAGAATAATTGAGCTCATAACCCACTAAGGTTCGACTAATATAATAAATGGCCCTTTCTTTTCCTTCATCATTCAATTGAGTGAGGAGCGACCCAGTGCTGTGGTAGTAGCAAAAATATATAGGATGAGTGGTCAACCAGGTACAGGTGGTACCAAGATGGGTGGATTAGCCAAGTATTCTTTGATTTTGTCAAAACTCTTCTGACATTGAGGATCCCACTTAAATGTGTTGTCTTTGCACAAGAGATGAGTGAATGGTTGGCACTTGTCTGCTAGTTGAGAGATGAAACGGTGCACAGATTGTAGCTTTCCTTAGAGGTTGCATAGCTGTCAGAGTATTTTTGGTGGAGGCATCTCTATGATAGCTTGTACTTTCTTTGGATCAATTTCAATGCCTCATCTGGATACAATAAACCCTAGGAGTTTTCCTGATGTGACTCCAAAGACACATTTCTTAGGATTGAGCATTAAGCAGTAGTGCCCAATCCTGTCAAAGACACATTCCAGAACATCTAGGTGTTCTTCCCTTTTTACTGATTTTGCCAAGATATTGTCCACATAGTCTTCAAAGATCTTGTGAATCATGTCGTGAAAAATGATAGTCATGGCTCTTTGATAGGTTTCCCCAGCATTCTTCAAGCCAAAAGGCATCATGTTATAGAAGAAGGTGCCCCAAGGGGTTGTGAATGCTATCTTATGTTGATCTTCTTCTACAATGCACATCTGATTATATCTGGAAAAGCCATCCATGAGTGACAACATCTCATGTCCTACAGTGAGATCCACAATCATGTCTATGTTTGGCAAGGGGAAATCATCCTTGGGACATGCCTTATTGAGATCTCTAAAATTTGTACATATCCTAATTGATTTATTGGGCTTAGAGATGGGCACCATATTAGAAATCTAGTCAGAATAGTCAATGGGGCAAATGATCTTGGCGTGGAGTAATTTTTCTAGCTCCACTTTGACAAGTAGTGCCACTTTAGGGTGCATCTTTCTGAGCTTTTGCTTGATAGGTTTGATGTTTGGGTCCACTTCTAGATGATGAACCACCAAGTTGGGATCTAACCCCAGCATGTGGGAGTAAGACCATGTGAACTTGTTGATGGATTCCTTTAATAAAGTGACAAGATCACTTTCTTCTGCTTCAGTCATAGATGCTGCTATGTATGTGATGGCAGGATTTTCTTTGGTACCTAGATTGACAGGTTTTTCTTCTTCAATGAGAATTGATGACTGTTCAGGCCTATAATCTCGGATAAGAGGAAGAGGAGATTCTTCATCCTTTGGCGCCTCAAAGAGGTTTTCACCAAAGGATACGCCCTTTGTTTTTACTTTTTTATGATCAGATAGTGCCCTAGAGGGGTTTTCTCTAGGGGATCAATTTTTCTCTTTTTTATTTTTGTTTTCTGTGTCATTTTTGTAGCTAAAGTTCTCCTCTTCCCTAAAGTATGCCTTTGGGTCTAGTTTTTAGACATATGTTGAGTCTTTCCCCCAGTCACTACTTTGCTCAATTTCTCCCATAATCTTAGGAGTGCGTCCCCTATGGCCCCTGTACCTGTGGTGGCACTGGTGGTGCTAGCGCCTGTACCTATGGTGGCACTGGTGGTGCCTGTGCATGATCCTATCCCTGTGCTAGTGGGGGCCCCTGTGGTCCTTGATCCTTTCCCTGTGACCCTATCTGAGGTCTCACCCGTCTCTGTGGCCTCCTCCTCTGACCTGTTGCCAAGATCTCTGGGACATCACCAATCTCTGTACTATCATCTACATCTAGGTCCCCTGTCAGGTGCTCATGAGCAACCACCTGAGCTGGGTCGGTCAATCTCACTAGTGTATGCCAACCCACCATGTTGCATACTCTGGGGTCATCCCTACATCAGTAATCTCTGGTCATGCCACAAAGTCAAGTCATACCATATCCCTTTAGGATGCCCTCACTATGAGAGCATTTGTGTACCTCCCCAATGTCCCTACCTCCCTGGTGACATGAGGATGTAAGGCATCCTCTGCCACCACTCCCTGCTGCAGCCCAAACTGTCGCATAACCCTGGATGGTCCTCCCCAGTAGAAAGTAATTAGTATGAATGTATGAAAGGTATAAGAAATCCTTAAACCCATCCTTCACTCCTGCTGCCCAGTCTATAGCCCCCATGGCTCGCATAGCCTATATGGGGTCCAACAGAAAACCTATACCTCGTATAACAATTGCCACCAGTATCCACTCTAGCCAACATATGTGTATCTCAAGGGGAGCCTGTATCTATAGGCATAGGGCTCCCTAGGCTGACATGACTCCCTAACCCTGCTCGGTTGAAACACTGCAATGTGCTCCAACACCCACACTAATAGCAAGGTCACTCTTGTCCCCATGTTGTGTGCCTCGTGGTACGCAACCATGTGAAGGTCGTGGTATAGCTGTCCTAGGACAACATACCCCTAGTAGTAAGAGGTCCCCTCCTCCAGCATCTAAGCTAGTGCCCATGACCATCCCATGCCAAAACCGTGTCCCGCCAGATCCACTAGCATACGCCCCCTAATCAATCCCACAATATAAAAGGCTATCCGCCTCAATCTCCTGTCGACTACTGGCTGCCAAGGCATCCAGGTCTGGTATGTCAGGATCCACCTCATCAGCTGCCTGAAAGCAATCTCCATGTAGTGGTCACTGTCCTCCAACCTGTATCGAGGAATCACCCCTCAGATAGGTATCTGTAGAATATGCCAGATGTCCTCCAAAGTGATGGTTGCCTCTCCAGTAGGCAAGTGAAAGGTGGTGGTGTCACTGTGCCACCGCTTGATCAGCGTGGTCATCATACCATTGTGCACCCATAGCCTAGGCCAATGGGGCACATAGTCCAACCCAACTATAGCCAGTAACCCCTAGTCATCCTCCATCAGAAGTGACTCCAACTCCATGGTAGGAGGCCAATGCTCTCGCGATCCAAACGGTGGGAACTGCTCATGCAAGAATTTCCATAATCCACCATGTTAGTCACCTTTTTCTTCTAGTCCTAGTCTAACCCTTCCCAAAGTGGGGCATCTTGTCCCTAGGTCTTATGTCGACCCATCCCCAGCCCCCGCTGGGTCCCTCTGTTTCCTTCCCTCTCAGCGTTTTCCCTTTTAGGCACATACGTTGGTTCAGCTGGAAACACTAGTTCATACACTGACATCTCTGATGTCTGTCCTGTAGACCACTGTATTTGAAGATGTGGGTCTGGGTTTGGCATCTTTGAAGATGCTAGTTTGGCACCATCATCTCTAGAGATGCTGATCTGGAGATCGGTGTCTGCGAAGACATGACTCCAAGGATTGGCATCCTCGCAAATGCCGATTTGAGAACTGGTGTCTCCGGTCTGCAATGCATTTTTCCCTTCATTAATGCCCTATCTACCCCTCCAAAGTATTAAATAACATCAATAACAATAAATGAAAGGTCTCAGATAGCTAACTCACCGGTACCGGTCGCTTGGTGAGCCCCCCATGTGTGCGCACGCACTCTCCAAGCTGCCCCTTCATCCTCTCCTCAGCCATCTTTTCACTCTAGAGCTCAAATTTTCACTATTCACTATTCACAAATGACCTTCTTTAACCCCCCCAGCCCCTCTTATAGCCCCCATTTTCGCCGAAATTTTTTCCCCACCTGTTTTTGCCGCCCCGTGTATCTTTTTGTATATATCGTCCTGTTGTAAAGCCGCAATATGCATAAAATCTCAAAAACATTTAAAAAATTGTGAAAAATCCAAAAAATTCAAAAATTCCAAAAATTCCAAAAATATTAAATATCCTCAAAAACCATGCAATAAACACTTCTTTCTTTCTGATTCATTCTAGGTCTTCGTTTTCAACAATGCTTTGACTCATGCGACTGTGACACTATTTTTCACCAAATCAATTTTGCGACCGATTGTCCTTGCTCTCCATCCTGTTCACAACTTTTGCCAGCAAATATTTTTTATCAACTCAAATTCAATCTTTTCCCGTCAGGATGCATCCTTCCGACGTCAGCTTATCAAATCCTTCATCACATAAATCATGTTCATGGCAAGAACTTTGGACCGAATGACTGCTTGGTCATGATGTCTTCTTTATTGATTTTATCTTTTTGTGTCAGTTCAAACCTACTCACCACTACCTTGATCTACTATATCTTGGTGTGTTGTGACTGGTCACTACTGATACATGTGTCTTTTGCAGTGTGCTTTTGTTTGAGCGTCTAGTCCATGCAAAGGAATCTTGTGATCTGTGTTTTCTAACATTTGATGCATACCTCCTATTGCAATATCAAAATCAAATGTGCCCTCCATATTTTTCACACAAATGGATCCCCAATGCTCATTAGCTGCATTTAATTTCAGTTGCATTTACAATCTTAGCTGCATTCTTAATTGCATTTCAGAAGGATTCTATTTATTCCCTCCTTCCTTTCTTTTCTCCCGTTGCATCCTTTTTTGAGAAAATCCCACAACATTGTCTTCGTTGTGTTCTTTTCTCGAGGGGGCACAACCCCGTACCATCATTGCTTCAGCATGACTTCTAGAAACTCTCTTCGTCTGGGGCAACTCATTTTCTTGTCTTTGACGAAATGTCACTTGCGATGCCATGTCAAAGAGGGGCAAAATGTAGACGTCCAAAAATATTAATATTATTATTAATATCTTTCTCCCTCTTATTCCTCTAACTATTTAATTCAATCAATTAAATAGTTTCATTTATCAATAGTTTAAGTACTATTCTAACGTATTTCATTTAAATACATTTGCCTCCACAAAATCCCCTTTTAATAAATTTATATTTATTAAATCCTCCACATTCCTAATTCTTCTAAAGTATGATTTATTCAAATTCAATTTGGATTATAATCTAAACCCTAGCTAGGAACCTATTAATCCTACCCTAAAGCCTACCCTATTCCTACCCTATTCCCATCACCTCATTTCCTAAGTATACTTCCCTGCCTAACTATCCTTTTAACCATGCTTAATCAGTGATTCCTAACCTTTTTAAGGCTAATGGAATGCTCACCCACATGGGGAAATTCTCTCCAAAATGGGCACCTATTCCTTTTTAATTCTCTCTTACAACTTTGTCTCCGCTTTTGAAATATTGAGCTACTCAATATTAATGTCAATTTTGACTCAAAATTGGCCATCTTTTCAAGTATATGTGTCTCCCATGTGGCTCTTATGTGGATGCCACATAGGTGCCACTTCATCCAAGCCTCTTCCTCTCTCCAAAAACTCTATAAATAGAGGCCTTCTCCTCTCATATTTTCATCTCTCATTGTGTATTGTTATTATGCTAGAATTGCTTTAGAGTTCATAGTTATTTTCATGCTTATGTTCTTAGTTTCTAGTTTTCATGCTTTCCATGCTTAAATCACTTAGAAATCACATGCTAGGTTTCTTTTTGGCTAAAATCAATCATAGTTTCTTGCATTGTCTT
>MU223182.1:831277-878270 GCA_018584345.1 Thuja plicata | reverse complement strand
CATTTCTCTCAATGCTCCTCTAATGAAGTCTTCAGGGTCATACATCCTTGCTTTAGCACAGGGCAATCTGAATTATCTCAGGAATTCATGGATTTGGTCCACAACATCTTTACCTATAGAGAAATCCCCTATTTGGAACCTCCTTACCAGAAAGGTTCCCTTATGTCTTTTAGGGCCTAAGTGTTCTCTATGCATCATGATAAGTTACCACAGGAATTCTACTATTGCCAATCTTTCTAGGACATATTTTGGCAGTAAGTGTGGAGGTTGAGGGCAAGCATACACTCTTATAACAGAAAAATTATTAAAAAAAATATATCACCCCAATTGTGGTTAATTTCATTGTCAATTTTAAATGCTAGGGGTCTAAGCAATTTTCTAACTAGTAAAGGAAATATATTCCTCACAATACCTAACATGTTCATTATTGGATCCACAAAATCACAATAAAAATAAATGGAATTAGAGAAATGGTGACTTCTATCCCATAACCTGGTCCAGAGCTGAAGTGGAACAGGTCCTCCTGCATTCTCGGTCTCATTGATGAACTCTGGGTTGATGTAGCCAATATTGCAATAGAGGATCAGGTGCATCAGCATGGAGTAGTGATTGAACTTGAAGCTTTTCAAATTAGTCTTTTCCATCATCAACTCAGTGTGCATTACATTGATTATGTGCCCCACATAATCAAACTCCTTGTTGGTGTGCAGGTCCTGAACATCTGTAGTCATGACATAAATTTCAGGAGTCACTGTCAAACCTCCATCTATTCCAATAACTTTCATTAGACCATAGATGGTATTCTAGAAATGGGTTAAAAAAAAGCTCAAAGTCAATTGAATCTGTAACCTTCTTCGGCAACAACCCTGCCTCTTTAATTTGTCTAGGAATATTCTTCCTCATAACCTTTCCAGTGTAGTAACTTTTCTATCTATGAAACAAGGCCTCCTCTTCTGTTAGGTCAATATCCACGCTCATATCTCCCTAAAGGTCGAAAGCTTGAATAAAAGTTACTCTGTCTAACATGCAGAGTATAAACTTGTCTTGCCTGTGGAAAGATTGTGTCACTGGATTGTATGCTTCAATTAGAACTTTCATGAGGTCTATATCCAAAAATACATCAGGTACTATCAACTTTCCCAAGTTCTTGTCCCATGGGTTTGAAACAGGAGGGCCTCTTAGTCTATTGCTATAGAAATACATGAAGAGCTCATACCCAGTTGTGTTTAGGCAGAATGCATAAGGGTCCCTCCATTCATAAGCGTTAGCTGATTGCAAATTTGAAGATCCAGGCAAAAGTTTCATGCATTCTTCAGCCTATATGTTTGGCCTCTTTGTTCTTGAAGGCAAACTCTTTGTCGATTCTACAACAACATCAGGAGATCCTTGTTCTGTCATTCTTTATGTATACTAAACTCTAAGCAGTAAGCTCCTTTTCTGCACTTAAAGGTTTCAACTCTCTGTTGCTCTTCGACTCTGAAAATTAAGGATTCTCTAGGAAGTGTGAACTGTATTTAATAACTAATAAGCAACTCACAAGTTCACAACCAGCCACCAAGCCACCTACTCTATTAAAAATTAAATTCTCATCAAGTGCACACGCATGAAATTAGTAATTACCTTTTTCATAAAAGTGTCACTATCAACTGTCACTTCCAGCATAGATTTGGGGGCGATTCGAGAGCTAATAATTGGCGTGTTGCTAAAGTTACGCTAACAATACATCTAACGGTTAACCCTAGGTCACAAACGGCCAAGAAACCCTAACGAAGCTCTGCAAATATTCCATTCTTTGGCACTTTCCATGTGGCATGCAACTCTCACTTTTCAACACCTTACGAAGTTACGCACGAAGTTAGTCGGGACTTTGGACCCCTAACCATCATAAAAATTAAACCGTTGAGAAGTTACAAAATAGCTAGTCGTAACTTCGTAACCCCTCACCATCATAAATACCTAACCGTTGAGAAGTTACAAAATAGCCAGGCTTAACTTCAGAACCCATCAACATCGTGATTTAGTACACATGCATGAAATTAGTAATTACCTTTTTCAGAAAAGTGTCACTGTCAACTCAGAACTGTCACTTCCAGCATAGATTTGGCCGAAGTTATGCTAACTATACATCTAACCCTAGGTTCTTATTCCAACTTACTCTCACTTTTCAACAACTTACGAAGTTACGCACGAAGTTAGTCAAGATTTCGGAACCCTTAACCATCATAAAATTTAACCGTTTAGAAGTTACGAAATAGCCAAGTGTAACTTCGGAGCCCATCAGCATCAAAAATAACTTAACCGTTGAGAAGTTAAGAAACAACCAAACGTAACTTCGGAACCCATCACCATCAAAAATAACATAACCGTCGAGAAGTTACGAAACAGCCAGACGTAACTTCGGAGCCCATCACCATCATAATAAATTAACTGTTTAGAAGTTACGAAACAGTGAGACGTAACTTCAGAACCCATCACCATCATAATAAATTAACCGTTGAGAAGTTACGAAATAGCCAGGCGTAACTTCGGAGCTTGGAGTTGGTTCCAAATTTCAATGTGTCATGTGGGATTTAATTTTAGATTTCAGAAGTGTCAAACTTCTCATTCAGTCAGTGAAGTGAATCGTGGATTCGTGATTTAGCATTATGAATCAGTTAATACATATAGGTATTTATAATTTTATATAGAATCACAGTTCATAGTCACACTCATAAATACTTAAAAGTTCAATTTACATATTTTTCAATTTATAAAACTATTGTTCAATTTCATGAATCATGATTCGCGTAAAACTAAAAAAAGTAACCTATAACACTATTTGAAAAAGAGTCTTCTAGTTCTAGTTCTCATATGTATACACTTACAGTATTACTATTAAATTCAAAAATTGGTATTAGGAATTTTGGTATACATAATACTGGTAACTGAATCACTGATTGAGATTTACTGAGTAGTGAGTGACTGAAGTTTTGAACGGTTGTGATTTCCCCAGAAGGAGAAGCGACAAGCTTACAACCGTTTCCAAAAGTTAAAACCAAAATGAAAAGCACATACTACATTCAAATTTCGTATTTACAAATTACAACTACAAGTCTACAAGTAACAACAATTTTCAGTTTCACGTAGAAAAAAAGATCAGTCGATGCGCAGACCAGCAAATAACCAGATCATCACCTCCTGGAACCCCTCCTGGTTGAATCCATGATCATCAAAAATGGCGCGCATCTCCGCCTTGTCATGTTCTACTTCAAGTTCGAGCATGTCGCTTTGGTATCCGACGTAACTGGTAGCATGATCCCATGCTATAGACATAAGATGATTGAGGAAATCCTATTGAATCTCCTCCTCCACATCCAAATTAGGTTAGATAATAGGTTCAGGGTTGTCATTTGATGATCCCTCAGCTACTGGAAGACCCATTCTGAATTTTTGTCTTCCAAGATTCCAAATTTAAAAATTTAGAAAGCGCACTGTGTTCTGCAATTTCACTATCAAGGGGTAAATAAAGAAAATAATCACCAACTTGCCAGGCACAATAAATTTTGAAGGAATTTTTCACGTAAGGTGGCTTACCACGAAAAAGGAAATTAATGAATATCAATAAACAAAAATTGCAGACATTTGTATCTGCCTTTGTACTTTGCATAACTTGGCTCCGAAGTCAAAAAGACAAATAATGAATGTTGATGAATCACAACTCATTTCCCATAAAATTATCCTTTTTAATGTCTAATCAAAATCTTGGCCTGGATTATGTAACTCAAGTTACGCAGACTGCCCAGCGTGTGCTCGGAACCACCATATCCTAGCAGCGATTATAAATTTTGAACTAACAACTTGGCAGCCACATTAAATTGTGAAGGAATGTTTCGCGTAAGGTGACTTGACACCGAAAAAAAATAATGAATGTTTACGAATCACAGCTCATATCTCGTACAAACTACTTTTTAATGTCTAATTGAAATCTTGGCATCAATAAGTCTCATTAATAATTAATTGCACTTTGCAGTTTGAAGTTCAATATTTAAATGCTAAACCTTTAACTCTTTAATCTGCAGTCACCTTCATGTTAGTCAAACCCACATCACCACAGGGACACGCGTCACCACAAGGACACTCGTCATTCAAACTTAATGACTTGATAGATTTCGATCATCTTGAGACTAAGTCATTAAGTGGGTCGTCCGATCAAACAGAATCTGCATGCCTTTTACCTTTGACAAGGCCATTGCGTATCTTCGTAACCTTTAGCCATCGACCCTCCTTTTAGCCTGTCGAAGCTACGCAAACTGTCCTCACAAAATGGTCATCACTATCAGTAAATGACACGTAGCACCCAACTTGACACGTAGTCCCATCGCTATGTTTTGAATATTCGCCAAAATATTTTTTATACTATAAATGTTGTTTTTTATTCGCCAATATATATTTTTTATACTATAAATATTATTTTTTATTCGCCCATATATATTTTTTATACTATCAATACTATTTTTTATTCGCCAATATATATTTTTTATACTATAAATATTATTTTTTATTCCCCCATATATAGTTTTTATACTATCAATACTATTTTTTATTCGCCAATATATATTGTTTATACTATAAATATTGTTTTTTATTCACCCATATATATTTTATACTATAAATACTATTTTTTATTCGTCAATATATATTTTTTATACTATAAATATTATTTTTTATTCGCCATTATATATTTTTTATACTATAAATACTATTTTTTATTCGCCAATATATATTTTTATTCGCCAATATATTTTTTGGTAGTTCTGAAAAAAATCACAATTCGTCAAATGAGATTTTTTTTTTCTTTGAAAAGAAAAAAATTTTGCCAATAAAATTAATAATTTCCTCTCTAGTTTTCTAAATTTCGCCAGTTTTTTATACCTTTTTTGAAGGGGAGATTTCTTAAAGATTACCCTGATCTCTTCCTTAAGGCATTAATAATAATTGTCAAGTCACCTTCAATGGATAGATTCTTGATACCAAGTTTTATACCTAGAGATAGGCCCTCTACTAAGGCTTCCAGTTCTGCCCAGTTATTGGTTTCCTTGCCTATAAATTTGTTCCTCTTAGAAATTTCCTTATCCTCAGAGTCATGAATGCAACATCCAATTTCAGCTAACCTAGGATTGGCACATGAGGCACCATCAAAATTAATTTTAAACCAACCATACATAGGTGGTGTCCATTTACAATTAATTCATTTTTGAGATGAGGAGGGTTCCCCAAAGCCTATAAAGGGGGGAATTTTTAAACCTATCCATCTATTTCTCATTTTTTCATCCCAGAATGTCATAACCAAATTATTCTTTTTACTTAGCATAATTCTATTATTAGTGAATTCAATGATGGTGCTTTCAATTTTATTGATCAAACTTGTATAATTCATTTTAGAGTCTTGGAAAATTCATATGTTCCTATCTTTCCATACTTCCCAGAGGGTAATAGAAGGAGCCAAACTCCATATCGAGCTATATATGCTATCAAGAGAGGAGAAAATTTGAAATAGAATGAGGGAATGTGGATTTCCATCCCAATTGCCTACATAGCCAGTTCCAAACCTGCCTGGAAAAAGAACATCCTAGAAGAAGGTGATCCATAGTTTCTTCTTGTTGTTCACAAAGAGGGCATCTACTCAAGCCATGAAAACCCATATTTTTAAAGGGATCGACTATTAGAATCTTTCTATTCCATGCTAACCAAGAAAAAAACCCAGCTTTGGACAAAACATCATTACCCCATAACAGGGTATGAGGGGGGTTATCTTTTGGAAATGATAATTTCGATTAAAGGTAGTTATAGCCATCCTTAATTTTATAAACACCACTCTTATTACCATCCCAAATTAATTTGTTTGGGTTTTTATGGAGAGGATTTCCTAGAATTTAAGATAGATCATAGGCTTGCTTCTTCATCACTAGGAAGATTCAGAAGACTTATGTTCTTCCACTGCCAACCCTTTTCCTTATCTAAAGTTATATAGTCTTTCATTTCGTACCCCAGCTTATAGCCCTCCCAAGAATCTGACCAGAAAAGGGCATCCTCTCCTGTACCAAGGTAGTAAGCTTTTCTTGGATAATGAATCTACAATCTAGCATGAATTTCCAAATTCGAGAGCCTCTGGGAGGATTCTTTTCTCTGAATATGTTGATAGGATTCAGTTGATTTAAGTATTTATGAGATAGGATTCTGACCCATTTCAGGTTAGGATTATCAAACATTTTCCAAACTAATTTAGCCCCAAAAGCTTTGCCTTGGATCTTTAAATATTTGATTCCAACTCCCCCTTCAAGTTTAGGTCTGCACACTTTATCTCTTGCCATTAGGGAGACCTTATATTTTTCTCCTAAGCCTTTCCAGAAAAAAGTTCTCAGTATTTTATTTTGTTCATTTCTTTGATTGACAGGAAGATCTAAACAAGCAAGTTGATAAAAAGGAATAGTAGATAGGATTGATTGTACCATTATGGCTCTCCATGCAGCTGATAACCGTTTACCTTTCCAAAAAGACATTTTACCTCTAATTATTTATAATGTTTGATTCTATAGTGAAGAAGACCTAGATCCTTGATCCAGATAAAGCCCTAGATACTTGCACGGAAGGGCCACTTTTTAAAATTCATAATCTTGATGATATCATGTTCAAGATTTAGAGGAGTATTAAAAAAAAAGATCTTTGAATTCTCTTTATTGATTTCCTGACCCAAGGCTAAAGCATATTGGTCCAGAATCACTTTGAATTCTTTAGTCTCTGAGATGGAGCTAAGGCCATAGAACATAGTATCATCAACAAATTGTTGATGGCTTTTTGAATCTACATCATTCCTAATTTGAATGCCCTAGATTTTATTATCACATTTTTCTTTGTTAATAGCCCTACCTAGAGCATCAACCATAATGATAAAGAGGAAAATAGATATAGGATCTCCTTGACGGATGCCTCTATTAATTTCAAAGATACCCTTGGGGGATCCATTTACAAGCGTTGATAGTTTAGGGGTTGACATACAACCATAGATCAAATTTACCCATTTATTTGCAAATCCAAAAGCAGAAAGACATTTCTTTAAGGACCAGTCCACCTTATCATAAGCTTTTTTAATGTATAATTTAATAAGCATACTAGGTTTTTTGTTCATATTTACTGAATGCATGGCTTCATGGGCAATAATAATACCATCATGAATTGATCTACCTGGGAAAAAACCAGATTGTTCGTCGCTAATAATACAGAACAAAAAATTTTGAAGTCTACTTGCCATAATTTTAGAGAAAAGTTTATATAAAGTGTTGCATAATGCAATAGGTCTATAATCACTGAAGGTTTCTGGTTTCTAATTTTTGGGGATTAGAGCTAAGAAAGTGTTGTTTACTTCCTTTAAGAAGTTCCCAGAGTTTCTAATACTGTCTAAAGCATCTGTAACTTCATCCCCTATAAAGCTCCAACATTTTTGAAAGAAGCAAGTGGGAAATCCATCTGGGCCAGGAGATTTGTCAGGGTTCATCTTATTAAGGATAGTCTCCAGTTCAAATTTTGTAAATCTTACTAAAACATGCTTGTTTTGATCTTCTGATATAAGTTTAGGAATGTTTGCTAAGATATTGTATTGACTCTCTAAGTTTGGAATAAGGTTAGATTGGTAGATATCTTTGAAGAAATTGACTGCTTCATTAGCTATACCAAGTGGTTCCTCAATCAACTGGTTTTTCATTCCAGTAATAGAAGTAATTCTATTTGTACACCTACATTGTTTGGTACTATTATGGAAGAATTTGGTATTTTTGTCTCCCTCAGCCAACCAAGTTTCACGAGAATTTTGACGCCAAAAGATTTCCTCCTTGGCAAGCACTTCCTCATATTGTTTCATCAGATATTTTTCTTCCTCATATAGGGTATGGTCCATACCATACGCAAACACCTTTTCATTAAGAGATTTCAATTTTCCTTCCAAAATGCTTTTATTTTCAAAGATGTTGCCACATTTTGTTTTATTTCAGGTTTTTAATTTTTGCTTAATAATCTTAAGTTCGTTAACTACCTGATAGAGTTTTGAACCCGGGATCTCTATCTTTATCCACCAACTCCTTATAATTTCTAAAAATCGCTCTTCCTTAAGCCACATCAGTTCAAATTTAAAGGGGCAGTTCTCTAGGCTCTTATCTTTTAGTATTTTGAGTTCTACCGGGAAATGGTCAGATCCAGAAAAGGGTAAGACTTTCGCAGATAAAGTAAAGGGAAGCACATCTAAGTTCCCTCGCAAGAAGAATCTATCCAATTTTTCATCTATAAAACTAACACCTTTACGCCTATTATTCCATGTAAAACAATCATTTGGAGTGGCTATTTTAAAAAGTCTATTTCTATCTATCCAATCATTAAAATCCCTAGCAGCTTTAGAGAGCAAGATAGAACCACCTCTTTTCTCAGAAGTTTTTGTAATAGTGTTAAAATCACCACCAATTATAATAATCTATTTATTATATTCAAGCAATTTACTTTTAATTTCATGCCATGCTTTTTCCTTATCTGAGTTAAGTATTGGACCATATACATTGATAATATGGAGACGTAAGTTAGTGTGAAGACAATTAACCATGCCACTACACCAATTAGGATGATCTTTGAGCTTAGAGAGAAAAATCGATCTTGGGTCCCAAATAATACCTATCCCTCTAGAGGCACCCATGGCCGGAACCCCCCATAATTCTCTAATACCTAATTTTTTATTAAGGTCCTTAAGTCCTAAGTTGTCTAATTTAGTTTCTTGTAGAATGATAAGATCTATATTACTACTAGAAATGCAACGTAACAAGATACATTGCTTGTGAGGGGTGTTAAGAACCCTAACATTCTAGGTTAAGATATTCATGGTGACCTGGAAAGGAACTTCCCCTTCCTTGCATAAAAGATATTAGTTAATTTGACTTGTCCTATTGCGTCCCCTGCTTTTGATCTTAGTTCTTGGGTTTATTTCTTGCCTCTTTTCTTTAAATTTTTGGCACAATCAAGATGATCTTTGCTAGGCATTGAAGAGTCAATACCTAAAATCGCATTTTCTGCACATGCAGTGTCACCATCCTCTTTGAGAATAAAATCTATATCGGCTATTGACACAGGTAAATCAGGCGTTTAACATTCCTTGATCAATAGTTCCTTCTGACGAATAGATTCCTCTTCATCACAGATTGCATCCATTAATTTATCCATTAGTTCATTTACCACTGATTCACATAAATATTCAGAAATTAACCATACTTCTTCCTATTTCTTCTGTTCTGAATCCAAACTAGCTCTTCAATGGGAAGAAAGAGGAGACTTGTAATAATTTAGTATATAATTATTATTATTATATATAATCTATTTATATATTCATTAAAATATTATTATAACTATTTTATTTTATTTACCTATTTATCTTTATTATCATAATTAGGAGACATGACAAAAATTGTCAAGTGCATTTAGTGAAAAGTTGCAATATAGCATAACTTTTGTTCTATTTGTCCTGAGCATGAACTGTTGATGCCAATACATCCAGGAGGTATGCCATGCATACCCCTAATTCGCTTGCTAAGAAACCTAAACATTCCATGACACACTGTGACGACACCACCTTATAAGTGCACAATTTATCTTTATTATGATAATTAGGGGACATGACAAAAACCGTCAAGTGCATTTAGTTAAAAGTTGCAATATAACATAGCTTTTTTTATATTTTCCTTGAGCATGAACTGTTGATGCCAATACATCCAGGAGGTTAGGTTTATGACAGGCATGCCCCTGGTTCACTTGCTAAGACACCTAAACATTCCAAGCCACACTGTGACGACACCACCTTATAAGTGCACAAAGTGCAAAAATTGCCAAACATTGATGGGGTATTTCTCAAAATTTGTTGCACATATGAATGGTGTCTGAAGCTACGGGGTCGTGTGATGACCCTGTTGTTGGAAATATGCTGAGTCAAGGTGACTGAGAGGGGGGGTGAATCAGGAACCAATAAAACTTAATCCTTTATTAGATTATCTAATCTGATTGCATGCATGAAATGAAAAGCAATAAAACATCCACAATATTTGGTTACCCAGAAACCTTCCAAATAGAAAGTAAAATTAGGATGGGGATGGTGCCCACAAGATTTATTAATGTAGTATAAATTTACCCTGTTAAAGCTTACAATTGACCACTTCTGATGGCCTGCCCTATTAGGAGCAATAAGGACTGTTAGGTCCACCTTGTGAAAGGATTTAGTACAATACAATCAAGTAATGCAACTCTGTTAGGAGATTTGTAAAGGACTGTTAGGTCCACCTTGTTGGAGGATTTTGTTGATGCACTTGTTAGGATGAACCAATAGATGATCTTTAATGCAACTCTGAATTGTTGAATAAGATCCAATGATATAAAAACTAATCACCTGACTGTTATGGATGAGTCTCTGATGTTCCTTATACTATTGTAGCCTCTTAAACAATCTGCCACTTCATATTCACATACACACTTCTACACCTATATTTGGATAAACAAAATACTTTATATTTATACCTTATTCAAATCAAATGCAACTGTAAGTCGACTTCCATAAGATAAACTAATATCAAACAATATAAGCTAAGTCGGCTTAAAACTATTACTCGGGTCCAGTAGTCCACTCGGGCAATATACTGGCACTCGGGAATTATACTGTCACTTGGGCTACTCTGTGTACTCGGGCTACATTGATCACTTGGGTAATACTAATTACCACTGTCTTCTCGGTCGACACTACCACTTCTTGGGTTACATTATAACTGCTTGGGTTGTACTGCTTGCACGGTCAACTCTATGATGATTAAGTGTTTTGGCACTAATTGACAACATGTCTTGTCATAAGGTCATCAATCTCCCCCTTTGGCATTAGTGACCAAAAACACTTATCATGATCAAAAAATTGCTCAAACTTCTTAGTCAAAACTCCCCCTTACCATATGCTTGGGTACTTGCTCGAGTTTTGACAATAGCTCTATGACTCAGTTACAACTGACTCTATTTTTTATTTTTCAAAAAGTTGTTTTTGTAACACACACACACACACACATATATCTACTCTACTTCTCTTTTGTACATGTATTTCCTTATATATATCTTTCCTATATACATTTCCCCCTTGTTTTTGATACAAATTCCAAAATATATCTATATGGTAATACCAAAATAGGATAGAAAATCACTATGTACCTTTAAAATATGAGACAAAGTATTGTCCCAATTATCCTGCAACACCTTTAGGATGTGCAACTCTATCTGTATCTTTGCTGATAGCTCCATCATAAGCTCAGCAACTGAAAATTTGTTGTCATGAATAAGAGTCTTGGCATGATCTATATGCTTCTGCATTACATCCATGTGTGGAAGGAGTTGGCTCTGCATAGCTATAAGAGATTCTCTTGTCCTTGCTTCTTCCCTTAGTAATTCAACCTGCATGTCTGTCAGATACTTAATTTTCACAAAGTGTGCTGAACTTGAACTCGGGTTAAGTGCCAACTGATTTGCACTTTCCTTCAGATCTGTATCTAACTTGGTCAGGTTTGTCTTGATTTCCATGGTGAAGTTTGAAGTATCACTTAACTTTACAAATAATGAAGCAACATTATTTATACTAGTTTCTAGAGAGCTAATAAGAGAGTTTAGCTTTACTTGATCAATTGCAATCTTGCTTGCAACATTCTCTAGAACTTTGTTCTCAAACTTCCTTTCTGCCTTCTGCAATAGTTTTTCTTGACCACTTAAATCTTTATTGAACTTGTGGACTATGTCTACAAGTTTATCCATAATAGAATCATTCTCATTTACTTCTACTTCTAGTGCATCTAGGAATATACCTTTTATGTCCTCCAGAACTCTATTTCTCTTCTTTTCTGCTCGGAGCTTTTGTTGTGTAGCTCTTTTCTTCCATAGCTCCCCTAATATATCCATCTGCTCCACTGTCAAGTTGGATAGATCCCAATTTGGAATCACAATATCTTTCTCAAGATCAATATCATAATTATTTATTTCCTTTCCTTTACCATTGTCCTTAGGATTGGGTGAAGGAACAATTTCCTTACCTTTTCCACTATCATCCTTATCCTTTCCTTCCTCAGTTTTCTCCTCAGTATTCAGTTGGAATAGGTCATTGACATTTTATGCACCAACTGTAGGGTCAGAATCAACTGCAGCACCAATGCTCATTGAAGGAATATTCACAGTTGCCTTATATGACTCGGTCAGGCTTATCCCAGTAGTAGGTGGAGCCTGATGCTCGGTCCCTACTAGTCTAGATGTGGATTTTGTAAACTTATATTTTCTCGGAGATAGGATGATATGTATAGGTGATTGGGGCAGGGATGCCCTTATGTCTACTGCTATTTGTTCTGCATTGGATGCCTCAATAGATTCCACCTCAGGTAAATCTACATCATCAGTCTTTTCTTTGGGGTGTGTACTCTACACTTTTTTCTTGTCTTCATCCTTGATTTCCAAGACTCTCTTCCATATCTTTGTTGTATCCTGAACCACATCCTCTATCTTCTTGTTCAACATCTGAAAGGTCCTGAACCTTGGAGTGTGATTGCTTTCATATTTGGTCATGGCCTCTTTTATCTCTAGTTTGCTTGTCATAGTAGGCATAACTTGCCTCAAGGTATGTTCTCTAATATCCTTTTCTATTCGGACTCATTACTCCAAGGAATAGATATTGCCTTAAATAGGCCTTCATTCATGCGACTCTTTAGTTCAGATGGATCATACTTCCATCTTGTCATCTTCTCTACAATTGTTTCCTCAATCTGCTTTTGTTCATCCTTAGTTCTGGAAGCATATTTCAGTGATTTTAGAGAACTCATACCACTACCTTCTCTTAGGTCTTCAATTTTATTCTCAAAGGTAGGTGGGGGCTTCTTGAATGTGACTTCTTCTTCTTCATCTTCCTTAGGCAATATGAGTTTCCTCCTAGATCTTCTGGGTTTGCTAGTAGTGAGGACAGGGGTAGGGGCCTTAGGTGTTTTCTTGGGGGCTAGCCTCTTTTTCTTCTTAGGAGGCTCTGCATCTACATCTTCCTCTTCCTTTTCAGATACATCATCTTCTATCTTAATTTCATCTTCTTTGCTTTCTGAGTAGAAGGAGAGTCTGAAGTCTTTCCATACTTCTTTCCAACCTGCTCTAACCTCTAATCTCAATCTCTATTGAAATTCTCCTATTGGCTTCTTCATATGTACCAAAGTATGGTGCTTTAGGGTCAATGGGCTCATTCACAAGAGCCTCAATGATGTTCTTGGTCTCATCTATGTTCACCTCATATGAAAGAGGTTTCACCCATGCAACCCTAGGTCTGACTACCTGAATATATACTTTATCACAGTCAACTAGGAAACAAACATCATCCTTGTGGTCTTAAACCAATTGTTTAGGAATTCTATACCTATTCTGCATCTTCTGTCTGAATTCCTCAAAATATGCATCTATGATTCTCTCAAAATTGTCTCCTAATTATGCTATGAAATCATTTGTCTGATATATTATGGGTTTGTCCTTCTTCCAAACAATTGTGCCTTTGGAAGGGAAAAACTTCTGAATGTAAAAGAATATGCAGACCAAAAGTAAACCAAACTTACATGGATTAGTCTTTGATGCCCGTATGCTTTCCATGTTCTTGCTCAATTGGATGAGCTACAACTCGGCAAGGTCGAATGAGAGGTTGTTCTTGACCACCTTGTTTGCCAAGTCCACAACCTCACATGGTACGCTATTAGGTCAGATAGATGTAAATTTTGTGAGTAATAAGATGAATCCCAAACTTTAATTCCATGTTTGTAACTCCGTTTAATCTCATGCCTCTTCTGTCCCACTCGGCAAAAGTCTTCTTTCCTAGGTCATCCTGAGGTAGGCTTTTGGTAGCTTTAGACTTGTCCGACATAGGATACCCTATAACATGGTGTACCATTATCTTGGTAATTCACTGGTTTCTCTAGCCATATATGCATGTCGTGAACATGGCTCAGAATAAACTTGATCCACTTAATCTGGAAATTCTATGGCATATGCATGATATGAGTCAAACCCTTGACTTTTAGGTGTTTATGTTCTGGCTTCAAATTTCCAACTTCACAGAGTTTCTCATATGCATTATTCATTTCCAATGTCCTTGGCTGTTGAATTGTGCAATGATAGAAGGCTCATATATTGTTGATCAACAATACCCTTGGAGGAATTAGGGAATGAACTCCCATCAGGTCTATCTCCTCTGCAACTGGTGGATGAAGCTTAAACTTTGAAGGTTCGCAAATAGCATTCCTAGCCAACATCTCAGATCCTTTCTAACCTTTTTGTTGGATGTAGATGCCATTATGCTCAGAGGTTTGATAAAACTTCGCAACTTAAAGCTTTCAAACACAAATTCACACTGAATTGCTTAAGGCTCTGAATCGCTCTGCAAATTGAAAACTTTGTAAACAATGACCTTTCCAATTCATCTTTTATAAGAGATTTTACTGTTGAGTTTTCATTAAATGCTCCATACATGGTAGCTGGCATAGCTCAGAATGAATCTTCGCGAAAACTATCTTTTGCATCCTCAAAACCATATAACCCGACTTAACTCGGTTAAGCCTGTGTAACTCGGGTGTTACTGAGATCTTGACTCAGTTAAAACTATAATGTGTCCTAGTGCATCAATATGTTGATTAAGACTTACTAGCATGTCTGGAACTAATGTAGGATGAATTGTATGCACAATTATGTTATGCCCTGCATACCCGTCCCTACATTTTGTGCGCAAAATGTTGGGTCCCCTCTTTTCTCTTTGGCTCTTGCCTTGTTTTCTTTGTTTTCTTCTTCGGGGTTTTCCTCCCATGAGGTTTGTTCCCTTTCTATTTTTGTCTTCCGTGCCTCTAGGACCTGGTCCCAGAGTTTGTTTTTCTTTCCAGAGTCAGATTCTGGACTCTGGGATTCTCCGCCACGATGTCTTCTTCTTGCGAGAAAGTATGGTTGCGTGGAATCCCCAGGCCCAGAGTCCAGAGGCTTGCCTGTACTGGAGTTTGCAGAGAGGAGTGTAACTTGTTTTTGACCTAAGAGAATAAATAGAAATTACCCATCACTTTCACAGTTACCATGATTAAAACACTTAGAGCATTCATAGTGATTCTTAGGTGATTAAACTGTGATTAGGCTGCGAGTTGTTATGTGCTTCGTGGTCGATCACCAGTTGATTTGCGATGTCTATTCGTGATTGTCCGAGGGTGGACTTGTTGCAGCATGCTCCTGGTGTGCTTCTCCCCTGTTGTTCTTTGTGTTTCCAGGTAGGTCCTCGGTTTGTCCTCTGGTTTCTTGTTGTCCTTGTTGTTTCCTTTTTGGTTTCGCTTTGTTTGGTTTTGTTGGTTTGCCTTTTGTGTTTTGTGTTTTTGGTTCGCCTCCCGTTGGTGGGTTGGCTCTGCCAGAGGGTTGTCCACCCTCTGTGCAGTTGTAAATGAATGCATACAATGTATATTGTCTTAGAATAGCTCATGTACTTATGTAAATGTTGTATGAATCTATAAGCAGTTTGTAAATACTATGTATTTTAGTATATATGCGTTTCAGCCTTCGACCCTCTATAAATTTTGTATATATCTTGTGTGTATCCTTCACCGCTGACGATTTCGTTGCACTCTGTAGTGTTTTCACTCACCTTTTCGAGCTCATCAAGAGGGAGTCACCACGGCTCAAACTCGGCACCTCACTGGTTCAAGCTATGGTGGCTTTCTCTCTCCTCTGTCTCATCACCTTAATGGTGGGATTAACTTTCCATGAATGGGCATTCAAACCATGTCCTATCTAGCATTCAATTTACCCCGTGTCCACCCACTTGTCGCCATTAATGCCTTTACATCGCCTGTCAAATGACCATGTGCCAACCTACGTCAGCCAAGTACAATTTCCCACTGGTCACATCAACACGACAACGACTAGTTTATCTGGACTACGGGTCCCGAGCAATCCCTCATCTTGCCTCTCCTCCTGTCAATAGGTTCAACACCCCGAAGTCCTACTCACGCTTACTTTTAAATATTTCAGGATTCTTTGACATGTGCTAATGCTTGTTGGACATGTGCGGGGTGGTGACAAATTCCCCAGAGTTTCTAAAGCCCTTTTTATATGTATCATGTTCTAACGGTTCTCCGGTCTTGCAGGTTGCGGATAGTCAATCAAGATGTCTAAGGTAATCACCCCTCCTAATAGCCTAGAGCTACCTACCACTTCCACCTGGGCGGCCACAAAAACCAAGGCCAAAAGGTTGTTAGCAAAGCTGCCCTTGACCTCCAAATATCCAAAGGAGGGTGTTCTCGTGGGATCCAAAGTGGATTCCAAAGTAAAGGAAATAATAGACACAGAGCCTAGACGTTGGGCTGAAATGCAAGGCTTGATCCAAGCCATTTATAGGTTGAAGACCACCGAAGACAATTTGGCTACTCAGCTAGCTACCTCCGGCATCATTAAGGCGGCGAACTTTCCTTGTTCAGTGCAATCACCAAAGTTAATACTCTAACTGGAAACTTTGTACAACGCACCTACTTGGACCATTCTACTTCCAGATCCCCGGCCATTATAGTATCCAGCAACAATTGTCACCTTGGACGCAGCAACTTTTGCCTCAGGGCTATGGATCTCATAGTTCAATGGGTCCATTATCCGGAATCGGGTTAGACGTTGCAGGAGTTCGAGGATGCCGCCCTTATCTCCCGGAAATATCTCAATAGCCACTGGCTGAAGTCTCTAAAGAGGGATTGTAGGAGGATGAAGTTGGAAATTCCCCATGGGGAGTTCAAAGAGCCCATTCAGGCGGGCATTATCTTTTTGTGCAGGATCTTTGGATTGCCCCATGCCCGAGATTTCTCAGCATGGATGTACTACTTTCTTTACTGCATCACCACTCACAGTCAGACCTTCAACTAGGCGGCTATCATAGCCAATCACGTGGACATGCAGCTGAAGGGCGTCGTCTAGAGTTCCAAGTTTTACATGACATCATACGTGCTATGGGCATTAGCCCAACAAAGGCCATCTTTTCCAGGATTGGGAATAGTGGGTGAACTTGGAAACATGTCAGGCTAGTTGACACCATGGGATCATTAACCTCAAATACAATGGGAACTCAGTTTCCTAAATTTATGCCAGGTAAATGATGCTTTCATTTACTAGAACATTCTAACACTTACTCGGGATTCCGGGTACCGATTGTCAAAGGAGGTGATGAATTTGGTCAGTACCTATGGCCGCTACTTTATTCAGTTCCAACACCACACCTACATTCGGGTGACTGACTTCTCAGGGAATCCCCATCTTCTTCCACAGTACTGCAGGGACAGAATTATTCCTTTGGAGTTCTATCGACAGATGATGGACCTGCACGCCTTCTTTACATTGAAGAAGGTTATCAACGTCCCATTCCCATTTTTGTGCGGGAATTATATGTGTAGCCTCGCCGCGGCAAGGGAGGCAGATATTGAATTGAAAAGCCTAGGACTGGTGGAATTCCACCACACTAGGAAAAACTACGATCCTCTAGGCAAGATTGCCACAACACTTCCCCAGGCATCCCCACCACATGAAGTAGATATTGAAGATTTTTGGGCAGACTGGAAAGATAGTTTTGATCTTCGGGCCTGACAACATTCGCGCATGTCCAAAGGAATCATGAAGGCGCTCAACCTTCAGACTTTTCCGAAGGGATTTTCAGATGACGGGCCGCTGAAAGAACCAGCATACAAGGAGCAGGGGTTAGACAAGTTAGATCTCCTTCTGATAGACTGGGACACCCCTGAAGAATTAACAATTGAGGGGTTGTGTCACCCTATTTGGGAAGCAAGTCACCAGTATTTTGCCCAGGTGTGTCCCAAGAGCACCCAAAAGAAACCAATGGTCAGAAAGGCCATCCCATCTTCCGTCGACGTAGGACCTAGCACGAGCAAAGGGAAAGAAAAAGAGGGCGCCCCAGCCAAGGTACCTCCCCAAGGTCCCACCCCTTTGATGGCACAACTGTAGCAACAAATGGAGTCGGCAAGGTTGGTCAGCCAGCAGCTAAGCACGCAGATATCTTCTGGCCTCCTCGTAACTTCGATGGCATCTGCTCGCCGGCGGGATCCTCGTCGTTGGCCGCGATGATGAGTACACAGGCTTTCACCGAGGCGGAGTTTGCCAACATTTTAGAGACCAGGGTTCCACTGACAACACAGGAGAAGAAGAAGGTGACCCCCACACTAAGCGCAACCGCCAGCCCTAGTATGCCAGAATTTCCGCCAGTTGATGTCAGTTCAGATTATCCCAAACTAGAAAATATTTCTGACTCCTCGCCCCCGCATGATGACTTTGTTGACACTTTCTTGGTAGACGAGCTCATGGACCTTCAACAAGGTATAGGTCACGCGGTGGAGGAAATTGCCGCTCAAGAGAAGGAAGATATCCCTGCAGAACAGGATATCTCGGAGCAAGAACCTACAACAGAGCAGGAAGTCTGGGAAGAAATACAAGAGGAATAACAAGAGCAGGAAAGGCAAGAAGAAACACCGGCCCAAGGGGTCGAGAATCAACCAAGGAAAATAACATATGAGCAACCGATGGTTGGGGAACCCAGACCCACGGGATCAACCGTACCCCCGATCATCACGCTCCAAACGCCTTTGGTCGCTCCGGGAGATCAGGCTCTCCGGAGTACATTTGGTGAGGTATTAATGGCGGCCGCATTATTAAACTTTGGCCAGAGACCTCACCCACCTCCAGAGGATGTTCCAATGGAGGAAAATATTCTAGCAAATGAGGCTAATGAAGCCAAAGAACAACAACAGTAGATTGACTGGGAAGTCCCAGACAATGTAAATGCAGGATAAGCTGACGCCAGGAGGGCCGAGGAGGTCCTTAAAGATACAAACACTATTAATGCCGAAGAATAAGTTCCGGACATCACAATAGAAGACGCCAGCATGGCAGAAAATAATGGTCCCAAAGAACAGGAAAAGGAACAAGAACAAGATAAGGAGAAAGAGCCTGAACAAAATGGATATTCTAGGTACACACTGCCAAGTTCAGAGGGGAATCTGGATGCTCAGGTCCTAACTGCAAAGCTGCCCCAGCTACCCCAATGGCTGGTGGAATCAAGGAAGAGGAAACCCCTGGCGGTGAAAAAAAGTGCTCCGCTCTCCTTGGCTAAAATGATGGCCAGAAATGCAGAGGCCTAGAAGCCCAAGAAAGCACGGACAGTCCATACTCTTCGGACTGGCCCAACAGGCAGCATAGTTGCGACTATCGCAACACCCCCTCCAAGTGCAGATGCAACGGTTGTAAGGCCCAAGGACTACAACATCACAGAAGTGGCACTGGAGAGGAGAGACAAGCAATGTGAACTGGACTTGCTAAGGGAGGCCACCAAAGTAGTAGAGGCCAGATATATCAAGTAGGGCCAGAAGTTGAAGGAGGAAAGAGAGACTAATGCTAATCTCCTCGCACTTCTGGCAGAACTTACACAGCCATTGGCTGAGATCCACGTAGGAACCCCTTCCTCTAGATTGCCGCTTGTGCAGGGCGACGTGGATTCTCTCCGGGCCATGAAGAAGAAGGTACGAGATGTAGAAGGGTGGGCCACCGAGCAGGTAGCCGCCATAAGACAATTTCTAGCGGCGTCCCTCCTAGACCTTTATCGAATTGACACCCTTATCAGCTAGGCAAATGGCTCCGCTATTATATTGGATCAAGATTTAATGAAGTATAAAAAGCGGAGGGCCGGGCTAGAAGAAATTCACAACATCAGAGAAGAAGCCGCCATAGAGGCGGGGATTTTGGGAGATGAATCATATGATTCCCTCCATGACTAGTACTCCAGACTTGTCCTCAAAATTGAGGTATGAAAGGAACTGGTTAAGGCCTTGAAAGAGAAAGTGACTGTGGCTCAATACCCCTTGGGCCTGTTTCAAGCGTTCGTGGTTGAAATATCACAAGTTGATCCCTTCACCACCGGAACACGCACTCCAGAAGACTACATCCTCAGTAAATTTGATGAACGAATGGAGTCCATGTATCCGCCTGCCAGAGACATTGACCAGGGAAGGCTATCTAGACTATCTAAGACAATGATCCGGTCGCATGACGCCATAAAAATGGTGGACAAATTCCAGAATGGGGCCGGAGATATTAAGGAAAAATTGGAGGCTATTCGCAATCGATGGGACAATATTAAAGAGATAGATGAAGAAGGCATAAGCCAGGTGTTGGAGACATTGAAAACCAGTAAGGAACAAATAAAATTCTCCAGAGTCCAGAGATTTCCATCAACCATGTTTCAGTTGCATTCTTTATTCTTTGGGGTGCAAGCTTTCAGATCTCGGAGTTTTGGATCCCACAATTTTGTATTCTTTAAGTTTCCCGTGTCCCAGTTCCCAAGGCTAACCGGTTACTTTCAGATGGTTAATAAAGATGTCAGAAAGCAGGTAACTGCAACAAGGCACGTCGGCTCGACAAGAAGGTTCTGACAGGTGGTCTTCCCAAGGCGCCGCTTCAACATAACACCTGGCGCATCGAAGACAGGGAGCCACTTTCCCATTAATGAGGCATGTAGCCTTGATCCCCGGGGGATCAGATTTCCTCTTTTCTCCTCCCGGCTCTCTTCTCAAGGCTGATTCTTCCACTCCTCTTTTCTTGTCTTATTCTTCTGACATGTCAGACCTTCTCCGTCTTGAGGTCTTCTGTAACGTGGCGCAGGCAATACCGGCCACCAAAAATAGGATTATATTGTTAAGTGTAAAATAAGTTAGGTTAGTTTTAGGTCAAAACTTGTGTATAAATAATGAGTCCGACCTCATTCCAAAGGTGGGAAAAATTGATGATTTTGCAGTCCATAGCTAATAGCATTTCAGTTTATCAGTCCTTAGTTGCAGAGCTTAGTGCTCCTTAGTTTTAGAAGCTTTCAGTAGTTGAACGCTCCCCTGGAGCCACCATTGTTGTACGCACCAGTGCTTGCTGGAAACTTGTTAATGAAGAAGGAAGGATTCTATCAATGATGTTGTTAGCATTCCGATCTCCAGGTTAATGGTATTTTACGTTGCATGTTCTTTATATCCCTTGCTCTAATGTTTTAAGTAGATTAACGACCTTCTTTTCCTCGCTATTGATTAAATATGAACTGATGGTTTTATATTTCTTCAGTATCTAGTGTAGCATGTTAGAGCATGGTCGATGTTTTGAATGTTTGGCGTAACTATAGGTAGATGGAATATTTCTAACCTTGCAGTATCTTTTTGAAGTTTATTTGGTGAAGTTAGTAGATGCTTGTAGGAAAGCCCACTTATTCGAATCCCCGGAGAAGATGAGCCAAGATAACCAGCTATCCCCCCGAACAAAATAGTCATATTCCCAACTAAGCTCCCGCACTGTCGAGACCCGACTCTCACGTGCTTGAAGGCCCAGGGAATCTCATTTCCTCGAAAAACCTTTACAGGCGAAGTTGGTTGGTGCCTCGGTACCCGGTGACAACTTACATTTGTTGGCTAACCTAGTCACAAAGTCTCGTCAACAAAAATTGGCACTAGAAGGAGGGCATGAACTCGTCCCCCTCTGAGGATTTCGATTTTACACCGCCCGAGGGTTCCCCAAGCCATATTTTTAAGAGTCAGACCTTTATTGGGATGGATCATTTTCACTCGCGAGATTCGAAAGAGTCCTTAGATCAGCTCCCAATCCTGGAAGGTTTGATGAACTCGAGCCTCTTGCTCGAAGGAAACGGACCCCAAAGTCTAAACAACCCGCCATTGTCTGGGGATATACTACAGCTCAGAATACCCAAGTCCCCTAGACGGCCCCGGGAATTAATGCTCAACCTCGTCAAAACCCAACGCCCCCAATGGTTGTGTATTTTGGAAACATTGGGTCCCCGATGGGAACTTTTTCGGATGCAGCCAATGATCTTTCTGTGCACCCAGAAAAGATTTGTCCCCGATATGAGCATTTAGGCTCACGAACCGCAGAAAAGAATCTGCAGGCATACAAAGATGCCATGAACCGACACTGGATCCAACATCAGGACGTTGTGACCCGGATGTTCACTCTGTCCCTGGGATAGAACGAGCTGAACTGGTACCTTAACCTTCCTGCCAACTCCATCAATAGTTGGCAAGACATGGAGGACACCTTCCTGGCTTCCTTCCACGTACACGTGGACCCAGCGTGGTCCCACATCCAGTTCATCTCCATCAGGAAGGAACTGAATGAGCCCCTTGCAGCATTCAACCATTAGTTCCAACGCGCCATAAAACGGTGCATGGGTCCCTTCATCCCATCCGCGGATGTGACTATCCAGACCTATGTTAATGCAATGGACCCTTCCGTTGTCACTCTCCTCTAAAGAACTACCATCCTCGGTGACCGTGATACTTTGGCAAAGGTTTACAACCTGGCCCTAGAGTTGTCCCGTGGTCTCAACAAGTCCCTGGGCAGGATTGGGCAGAGTGTGCCCTCTAACATGATACCCAACGAAACTTCCTATGCCAGGGGATATAACCCTAATCAGGCAATGGGTGCCCCTGTGATGGCCATGAATCCCCACCACCGCCAATAGACCAATAGGCCTAGTACGTGTATCCATCGCAAGTTCAGACAACACTGGGTCTGGAATATTTTCCCTGGAACCAACCATAGCAAATGCAACAACCACAGACACAACCGTCCGAAGTGCCTTTCTTTCAGCCGTCCGCGGCTGGAGGATTTCTGCCCTCGACTCCAATGAATGTTGTCACTTTCCCGGGAAACCAACAACAACAACCATCACATTGTGACACGAATACCCAGTTGACCGCCGAGGTTGAATCCCTTCGGCAAATGTTGTCTACACTGACTGTGGACATGGGTCAGTTGAAGGCGGGATCTCTTGCACCCCACAACAATAATTCCCAGAGGGGGAATATTTTCTCCGGCCAACGAAATAACAATGTGGGAGAAAGAAATTACAACAATGGGCCCCGTCCCAATCAATCGTAATGGAACAACAATGCTAACACCAGAGGTCCTCCTCAGAACCAAAACACCAATCAGGGTAGCGCTGGACCTTCCCATTTCACGTCAGTCGCAGACTTCCAACCCATAACCAACTAGTGTAGATTGCACAACACAAGCTCTCATAACGAGGTAAACTGTGCCACGCTGGAGAAAGTCATCATGATTTCCTAGCTAGAAAGACAAAAAGCTTCTGATCCTACTTTCCCAGAGCCTCCTATACAAGAGCCCACTCACGGTGCCTTCCCCTATGAGACCGTCTTCTTCAGAACAGACAAGGAAGATGAAGAACCTAAACTGCAGGGGTTTTTTGATGAATCTATTCCGGCCTTTGAGGCCAATGCCTTCACCAACCCACAGACTCCATACAACACTCGGAGTCAAGCTAGTAAAGGACCATTTTACACGCCCATGCCTCCCAAAGATACTCCTCCCTGAGACAACACGACTGATCAGTTTTTCCCTCCAAAAGGCCCTAGCTCTAACCAAGCTAAAGACCCGGCCGAAGGAAGCCACCAATTTCCAGGAGGAAGGTTTGACATTACGAAGGCGTTAGAACAAACCACCACCTCCATGACCTTGATGGAGGTTTTTCTAAATTATCCCGAGTAGAAGAAGTCTCTTCTGAAGCTCTTAGGAAACATGGAAATCGTCAGTCGCCCACCCAAGACAATCTTTTTTGAGGACGCCAATGCGAATGTCTTCTGGGGTAACACTGAGGATCCTCCCTTCCTACTAGGTTTGAACATACAAGGGAAGAATATACATAATTGCCTGGTAGACTCCGAGGCTTCGGGCAATATCATGCCTTTATCCATATGCCAAAAGCTCGGATTTCGCCCCACCCCATCTAATGGCGCAGTAATCCAGTTGGATAAAACTGTTGTGAAAATGGTGGGTGAACTGAAAAACGTCTGGATTCAACTCATCTAGGACCCCAGGATAGCCAGCGTGATTGACATCCAGGTGGTGGAAATCCCAAAGACTTATGGGATGTTACTAAGTCGAAATTGGTCCAAGTCCCTAAACGGATATTTCTCGACCGACTTTTCCCACTTGTGGCTCCCCTGTGAGGGAGAATCTAAACAGATCCGGATTGAAAGTGAGCCCCGAATGAAATAGGCCCTCACCGAAGTCGGGAGGGTAAATGAGGTCCTCTTCTCTGAGACTTCCCCCGGGGTGTACCAACCCCTTAAAATTTTAACGTTCAATTTCACCCCCGGGGAGGACCCCATAGTCTCTCAAAGAACCCAGGACCTAGAAGAAAAATTGAGGGTTGAGGTAAACTCTCAGGGTACCACAGCGACCCCCACCACACTCTTGTCCAGCGCTTGGTGCCGGGTACATTATCAAAAACATTCTGAGCTAGAGTGTGAGCCTTGTCTTTCCGCTGCTACCCAACACATCAATGCCCTCCGGGAGAAAGACCACACATCTGATTCCCTGAAACCCAGTACTTCTGTCGGTGATGCCTTGTTGGCACTGCCTTTCTGGGGAATCTCAACCAAAAATCTCCCCAGAGGTAGGACACACCCGCGTATCATCAGCATCGGAGGAAGCTCCTCTCAGCCTTCCCAAGAACAATCCAAAAACCGCTTCGTCTTCCCAGCCCCAGACAATGAATGATGACTTGTGGACCCTTAAGTTCGATGGGTCCCGATCCAAACAGGGTTGTGGGGCCGGAGTGGAATTTATCAACCCGCGAGGGAAATCCTTCCTCGCATCCTATAGGTTGCAGTTTAACTGCACGAATAACGTCACGGAGTATGAGGCTCCGGTCCTTGGAATTCTATTTGCACTAAGGAAGGGAATCACTCACCTCCGGGCTCTGGGTGATTTGGAGTTGATTGTAAAGCGGGTCTGGAGTCAATACACCTGTCACGACAAAAGGTTGGCTGCATACCGCAACCGGGCATGGAGCCTTATTGAGGAGTTTGATGCCTTCGGCATTG
The DNA here is from genome assembly GCA_018584345.1 of Thuja plicata. Classification (NCBI taxonomy): domain Eukaryota; kingdom Viridiplantae; phylum Streptophyta; class Pinopsida; order Cupressales; family Cupressaceae; genus Thuja; species Thuja plicata. The sequence goes on along the minus strand of MU223182.1, from coordinate 853,260 downwards.
ATCTTATTTTTCAGAGACAAAATTATGTCCTGGATGCCCTTGTCATTTCCGCTAGCACGCTTGAGCCAATGGTTGGCTCCCGACTCTGAAAATTCTCTATTGAGATGATCCCCACCCCATCTATTCCAGACAAAGTCACCCATTTTCAGGTCTTTGAAGACGATCAACATATCCTGGCCTTTATGGCTAATGTTGGTGTCTTTGAAGACCAGATAGTGGAGGAGAGAGATCACGATGATACTGGACAGGGTGATGAAGATGACAAGATCATGGATCTACTAACCAACACCATCCCTAAGGGGATGGTCGCACTTGAACGAATCTTTAACTCAGACCCTCGGGGCCAGGAAAAGATATCATCCTCCTCTGAGGGAGGGAAATTTGAGAAGGTGAACATCGACCAGCCCAGTGAAGAGAAAATGATACACATTGGCACCTCCTACTCCTTAGAGGAGAAGGAGAAGATTCTCGCAGTTCTCCGAGAATACATAGACGTAATTGTGTGGGGGTATGAGGATCTGAAGACATATGATACATCCATCATGACTCATACTATCCCACTGAAACCTGATGCTAAGCCTTTCCAGCAAAAGCAACGACCGGTCAACCCACTGATTAAGCCTCTGATTCACCAGGAGGTTCAAAAATTACTGTCAGCCCGGATAATCTTCCCAATCCGGCATACTACGTGGGTTGCCAACCTAGTCCCTGTGAGGAAGAAAAGCGGCGAGATCCACCTTTGCGTGGATTTCCAAAATTTAAACAAAGCTTCCAAGAAAGATAATCACCCTCTCCCCTCATTGCATGAGGTATTGCAAATCATGAACGGATCACAAATGATGTCTTTCTTGGATGGGTACTCCGGGTATAACCAAGTCATGGTTAAATATGAGGATAGAGACAAAATGATGTTTACCACCAAGTGGGAAACATTTTCCTACCGGAGAATGCCCTTCAGCCTGATCAACGCAGGGGCCACATTTCAGAAGGCTATGGACATTGTGTTCGAGGGCCTTGTGAATCGGTGTATAATCATCTATATGGATGATTTGACTATCTTTTCCCGGGACAGGCATGATCATTCCGCCCACCTCGCCCAAATTTGAGAGAGATGTCGCCAGTATTAAATATCCCTCAACCCTAAGAAATGCATATTCGGGGTCACTGAAGGGAAGTTGCTCGGGCATATTGTCTCCGAGAAGGGTATATTAATTGAGCTTGAGAGTTGAAGCACTGCTAAATCTACAAATGCCTGGCAGCAAGAAAGAAATGAGATCTTTCTTTGGGAAGATCAATTTTGTCTGGCGATTCATCATTGAATTCGCTGAGATCGTGAAGCCACTCAATGAGATGATGAAGAAAGATACTAAGATCGAGTGGAGTCCTGAAGCAAAGCGGGCGTTCGCCCAGAAGAAACAAACAATAATGGAGGCCCCAGTCTTGGCTAGTCCAGACTATTCCCTCCCCTTTTACATTTATTCCTTTGCTTTGCCACATTCTTCCATGGTGGTTTTGACCCAGAGAGTCGAAGGGGAGGAATGACCAATAGCTTTCATGAGCTCCCCCTTTAAGAATGCCGAAGTCCGATATTCGCCTTTGGAAAAATAGGCCTTTGCTCTCATTCGCGCTATGAAGAAATTTCAGCATTACATCCTCCAGAGCAAAGTGCATGCTATCATCTCGGACCAGGCAGTAAAATCCTTGCTGATGCAGAGTGAATTGGGTGAAAGACGGGGAAATGGATGGCCATCCTCCAAGAGTACGATTTAGAAATGCAACCCATGAAGATAGTCCGAGGCTAGGGACTATGTAGAGCGATGGCAGAAGAAACTCCACTCATCGAATATCAGACATATACAGTGGAGTCCATCACTCAGATCCATGGTACACAGACCTAGTGTACTTGTTGAATAACCGATGCCCGGAGGGATTTTCTCCAAACAAACGTCGCGCCCTGCGATTGAAAAGCGTACACTTCATGATAAAAAATTCCATGCTTTTTTGTAGGAACTATGAGGGAGTGTACCTCGGGTGCATTGATAGGGTTCAAGCTGCAAAGATAATCGAAGAATTTCATGGGCAATTTGGAACCGGGCATGGCTCAGCTGACGCCACAGCCCATCAGATCCTTTGGGCCAGATACTATTGGCCCTGTATCTTTAAAGATGTCTACACTCACGTCAGGAAGTGCCATACTTGCAGATCACGGCACATCATGAGCGGAACCAGCCTATGCCTTTGCAGCCGGTCTTCGAAGCTAGACCTTTCGCCCAATGGGCATTTGACTTTATCGGGGAAATCAACCCCAACTCGTCTGCCAACCACCGGTACATCTTGACCACCACCGACTATTGCACCCGGTGGTCTGAAGCGATCCCTTGTAAAAACAACACGACAAATGTAGTCATAAAATTCCTAGAAGAAAACATCGTCGCGCGATTTGGAATGCCTTTTGCTATAGTGTGTGACAACGGTCCAGCGTTTTCTTTGGCACAATTACTTGAATAGACCTATGACAGGAAGATCACTCTGAAGTTTTCTAGCAACTATTACCCTCAGGGGAACAGTGTTGCTGAATCAACCAACAAAAATTTACTTGAGGTGATCAAACATTTATTGGAATAGAATCCTCGGGACTGGCACCAAAAGCTTAGATTCGCTCTCTGGGTGGATCGTATCTGAATAAAGGCAGCCCTAGGGACTTCCCCATTCCACCTGGTTTATGGCCAAAACCCAGTGTTCTCCATTAACTTACAAATCCCAGTTTTGCAGTTCATGCAAGAATTCAGCAACTGGGACAACATCGTGGAAGTCCGACTCCTAAATTTGGTGTGAATAGAAGAATAAAGAAACGCAGCCATTGAACACTTTGCGCATCACCAAGCGGTAGTAAAATGATGGTTTGATCGAAGAGCCCAGTATAAGGCCTTTCAGATCTCGGACTTAGTCCTTTTGTGGGAAAAAGCCCGGAAAAGAAGGGAAAACATACCAAATTCCAACGACTCTGGCTTGGATCATTCTTGATATCTGAGATCTGTGGGGAAAATACTATTGTCTCAGTACCATGACCGGATAAGTCATTCCATTGCCTGCCAATGGACAGTCTCTCAAGCATTATTTCAAATAGGGTGAGTTTGTCTAGAGTTGTACTTTATGTAAATCCTTTGCTTGTAAATATCTTTCTCGGTGCTCTGTTTGGGGTGCCTTGTAAATAGTTTTGTTGGTCGTCCTCTGGGACCCCCCCCCTTGTTTTTCTTTTCATTTTGTTTTTGGCTTCGTTCTTTCTTTTCTGGGTTCCCAATGTTTTGCTCGCCCCTTTTTGTAGACCGGTATGCTTCACATAACATCTAGTCTCCGGAATGGTACCTTTTGCATTTTTGGTGAACTTGGATTCTATTGTTAGCATGGTGGAATTGGTTCGCGCTCTAGAGTTATTTTGTGAGTTGGGTAACAGGCTATGAGTAATCTTCATTGGATTCATCCCCGGAAGTCTGGAAATTAGCTAAATCAAAATCAAAAGGAACAAGTAATCAGACACACTGAGAGTAGATTGGTCGCACTAGTTTGTTGGCCCAAGCCTGAAAATATTTAAATTCTTTCCAGATCTAGAGTTCTCTTCCCCATTTGGTAATTTGAAGTGGATGGAAAGGTGAAATAAGTACCGTCATTAAAATTAGCTAAGCTTAAGGATAATGGTGAAAGAAGTACCGCCTTCCCATTCAGAAAAGGAAAGAGAAAAAGGAAATAACTAAAGAATGAAGAAATTTCGGTATCCGGGGTAAACGAGCAGATTTGATGACTTTGGTTTGATATATTTAGTGCCTCTTCTCTACTTCTCCTAGAGGTCATCGGCTTGGTTTTTATTTCAAAGCACACACTTCACAACTGATGAAAGACCAAGGATTGAATCAAGTGTGGGTCGGATTTTCTCAGACACTTTGCACCTTGCAAGCAGGAGGCTCCAAGTAAGGATTTATTCCAATTTTGCTAACCAGAGGTTATGCAGTTCTCGAATGCGCTAAGGCATTCGTCCCAGATAGTCGCCATTTTTTATGTCCTGCATACCCATCCCTACATTTTGTGTGCAAAATGTTAGGTCCCCTCTTTTCGCTTTGGCTCTTGCCTTGTTTTCTTTGTTTTCTTCTCTGGGCTTTTCCTCCCGTGAGGTTTGTTCCCTTTCTATTTTTGTCTTTCGTGCCTTCGGGACCCGGTCCCAGAGTTTGTTGTTCTTTCCATAGTCGAATTCTGGACTCTGGGATTCTCCGCCATGATGTCTTCTTCTTGCGAGAAAGTATGGTTGCGTGGAATCCCCGAGCCCAGAGTCTGGAGGCTTGTCTGTCCCAAAGTTTGCAGAGAGGAGTGTAACTTGTTTTTACCCTAAGAGTATAAATGGAAATTACCTAGCACTTTCATAGTTACCACGATTAAAACACTTAAAGCATTCAGAGCGATTCTTAGGTGATTAAACTGTGATTAGGCTGTGAGTTGTTTTGTGCTTAGTGGTTGATCACTAGTTGATTTAAGGTGTCTGCTCATGATCGTCCGAGGGTGGACTTGTTGCAGCATGCTCCTGGTGTGCTTCTCCCCTGCTGTTCTTCGTGTTTCCAGGTAGGTCCTCGATTTGTCCTCTGGTTTCTTGTTGTCCTTGTTCTTTCCTTTTTGGTTTTTCTTTGTTTGGTTTTTCTGGTTTGCCTTTTGTGTTTTGTGTTTTCGGTTCGCCTCCCGTTGGTGGGTTGGCTCTGCCAGAGGGTTGTTCGCCCTCTGTGCAATTGTAAATGAATATATACAATGTATATTTTCTTAGAATAGCTCATGTACTTATGTAAATTTTGTATAAATCTGTAAGCAGTTTGTAAATATTGTGTATTTTAGTATATATGTGTTTTGGCCTTCGGCCCTCTGTAAATTTTGTATATATCTTGTGTGTATCCTTCACCACTGACAAGTTCGTCGCGCTCTGTAGTGTTTTCACTCACCTTTCTAAGCTCGTCGAGAGGGAACCGCCATAGCTCGAACTTGGCACCTTGCTGGTTTGAGCCATGACGGCTTTCTCTCTCCTCTATCTCATCACCTTAATGGAAGGATTAATTTCCCACAAGTGGGAATTCAAACCATGTCCCATCTGGCATTCAATTTACCCTGTGTCTTCCCACTTGTCGCCATTAATGCCTTTACGTCGCCTATCACATGACCACGTGCCAACCCACGTCAGCCAAGTACAGTTTCCCACTGGTCACATCGACACGGCAATAGCTAGTTTATCCGGACTCCGGGTCCTGAGTAATCCCTCGTCTTGCGTCTCCTCCTGTCACTTGATTCAACACCCCGAAGTCCTACTCACGCCTACTTTTAAATATTCTAAGATTCTTTGACATGTGCTAACGCTTGTTGGACAGGTGCGGGGTGGTGACGAATTCTCCAAAGTTTCTAAAGCCCTTTTTATATGTATCATGTTCTAACGGTTCTCCAGTCTTGCAGGTTGCGGATAGTCAATCAAGATGTCTGAGGTAATCATCCCTCCTAATAGCCCAAAGCTACCTACCACTTCCACCTGAGCGGCCACAAAAACCAAGGCCGAAAAGTTGTTAGCAAAGCTGCCCTTGACCTCCAAATATCCAAAGGAGGGTGTTCTCGTGGGATCCAAAGTGGATTCAAAAGTCCAGGAAATAATAGACACAGAGCTTAGACTTTGGGCTGAAATGCAAGGCTTGATCCAAGTCGTTTACAGGTTAAAGGCCACCGAAGACAATTTGGCCACTCAGCTAGCCACCTCCGGCATCATTAAGGAGGCAAACTTTCCTTGTTTGATGCAATCACCAGAGTTAATACACCAACTGGAAACTTTGTACAATGCACCTACTCAGACCGTTCTGCTTCCAGATCCCCGTCCATTACAGTATCCAGCAACAATTTTCACCCTGGACGCAACAACTTTTGCCTCAGGATAGGGGATCCCGCAGTTCAATGGGTCCATTATTCGGAATCGGGTCCAGACGTTGCAGGAGTTCAAGGACGCCGGCCTAATCTCTCGGCAATATCTCAATAGCCACTGGTTGAAGTCCCCAAAGAGGGATTGTAGGAGGATGAAGTTGGAAATTCCCCGCGGGGAGTTCAAAGAGCCCATTCAGGTGGGCATTATCTTTTTGTGTAGGATCTTCAGATTGCCCCATGCCTGAGATTTCTCAGCATGGATGTACTACTTTCTTTACTGCATCACAACTCGTAGTCAGACCTTCAACTAGGCGGCTATCATAGCCAATCACGTGGACACGCAGCTAAAGTGTGTCATCCAGAGTTCCAAGTTTTACATGACATCATATGTGCTATGGGCATTAGCCCAACAAAGGCCAGCTTTTCCAGGATTGGGAACGATGGGTGAACTTGGAAACGGGCTGGGCCAATTGACACCATGGGATCATTATCCCCAAATACAATGGGAACTCAGTTTCCTGAATTTCTGTCGGGTAAATTATGCTTTCATTTACCAAAACATTCTTACACTTACTCAGGATTCTGGGTACCGATTGTCGCAGGAGGCGATGAATTTGGTCAGTACCTATGGCCGCTACTTTATTCAGTTCCAACACCACACCTACATTCGGGTGACCAGCTTCTCTGGGAAGCCCCATCTTCTTCCCCGGTACTGCGGGGACAAAATTATTCTTTTGGAGTTTTGCCGATAGATGATAGACCTGCACGCCTTATTTACATTGAAGAAGGTTATCAACGTCCCATTCCCATTTTTGTGAGGGAATTATACGTGCAGCCTCGTCGCGACAAGGGAGGAAAATAATGAATTAAAAAGCCTAGGACTAGTGGAATTCCACCACGCCAGGAAAAACTACGATCCTCTAGACAAGATTGCCACAACACTTCCCCGGGCATCCCCGCCACATGAAGTAGATATTGAATATTTTTGGGCAGATTGCCAAGAGAGTTTTGATCTCCGGGCCCGACAACATTCGCGCATGTCCAAAGGACTCATGAAGGCGCTCTACCTTCAGACTTTTCCGAAGGACTTTTTAGATGACGGGCCGCTGGAAGACCCAGCATACAAGGGGCAGAGGTTAGACAAGTTAGATCTCCCTCTGGTGGACTGGGCCACCCCTTAAGACTTAACAATTGAGGGGGTGTGTCACCCTATTTTGGAAGCAAGTCACCAGTATTTTGCCTAGGTGTGTCCCAAGAGCACCCGAAAGAAACCAATGGTCAGAAAGGCCATCCCATCTTCCCTCGACGCAGGACCTAGCACGAGAAAAGGGAAAGAAAAAAAGGGTGCCCCAACAAAGGTACCTCCCCAAGGTCCCACCCCTTTGATGGTACAACTACAACAACAAATAGTGTTGGCGAGGTTGGTCAGCCAGCAGCTAAGCACGCAGATATCTTCTGGCCTCCTCGTAACTCCAATGGCGTCTGCTCACCCGGCGGGATCCCCGTCGTTGGCCGCAATGATGAGCAGATAGACTTTCACCGAGGCGGAGTCTGCTAATATTTTAGAGACTGGGGTTCCAGTAACAAGAAAGAAGAAGAAGAAAGTGACCCCCACACCATGCGCATCCGCCAGCCTCGGTATGCCAGAATTACCGCCAGTTGATGTCAGTTCAGATCTCCTGAACTAGAAAATATATCTGACTCCTCGCCCCCACGTGATGACTTTGATGACACTTTCTTGGTGGACGAGCTCATGGACCTTCAACAAGGTATAGGTCATGCGGTGGAGGAGATTGTCGCTCAAGAGAAGGAAGATATCCCTGCAGAACAGGAGATCCCGGAGCAAGAACCTGCAGCAAAGCAAGAAGTACAGGAAGAAATACAAGAGGAACAACAAGAGCAGGAAAGGCAAGAAGAAACACCGGCCCAAGGGGTCTAGAATCAACCAAGGCAAATAACAGATGAGCAACCGATGGTCGGGGAACCCGGACCCACAGGATCAACCGTACCCCCGATCATCTCGCTCCAAACACCTTTGGTCGCCCCGAAGTACATTTGGTGAGGTAGTAACAGCTGCCGCATTATTAAACTTTGGCTAGAGACCTCACCCATCTCCAGAGGATGTTCAGATGGAGGAAAATGTTCCAACAGATGAGGCTAATGAAGCCAAAGAACAACAACATCAGATTGACCGGGAAGTCCCGGACAGTGTAAATACAGGATCAGCTGACGCCGGGAGGGTCGAGGAGGTCCTAAAAGATACAAACACTATCGATGTCGAAGAAGAAGTTCTAAACATCACAACAGAAGACGCCAACATGGCAAAAAATACTGAAGGTCCCAAAGAACAGGAAAAGGAACAAGAACAGGAGAAGGAGAAAGAGCCCAAAGAAAATGTATATTCTGGGAACACACCGCCAAGTTTAGAGGGGAATCTGTATGCTCAGGTCCTAACTGCAAAGCCGCCCAAGCCGCCCCAATGGCTAGTGGAATCAAGGAAGAGGAAATCCCCGGCGATGAAAAGCGCTCCGCTCTCCTTGGCCAAAATGATGGCCTGAAATGCAGAGGCCCAGAAGCCCAAGAAAGCACGGACAGTCCATACTCTCAAGACTGGTCCAACAGGTAGCATAGTTGCGACTATCGCAACACCCCCTCTAGGTGCATATGCAGCAACCATAAGGTCTGAGGACTGCAACATCACAGAAGTGGCACTAGGGAGGAGAGACAAGCAAGGTGAACTGGACTTGCTAAGGGAGGCCACCAAAGCAGTAGAGGCTAGATATATCAAGCAGGGCCAGAAGTTGAAGGAGGAAAGAGAAACTAATGCTAATCTCCTCGCACTTCTGGCGGAACTTACACAGCCATTGGCTGAGATCCACCCAGGAACCCCTTCCTTCGGTTTGCCTCTTGCGCAGGGCGACATGGATTCTCTCCGGGCCATTAAGAAGAAGGCACAGGCTGTAGATGGGTGGGTCGCCAAGCAGGTAGCCGCCACAAGACAATTTCTAGCAGTGTCCCACCCAGACCCTTATCGGGTCCACACCCTTATCAGCTAGGCAAATGGCTCCGCTATTATATGGGAGCAAGATTTAATGAAGTATGAAGAGTGGAGGGCCGAGCTGGAAGAAATTCGCAACATCGGAGAAGCCGCCACAGAGGTGGGGATTTTGGGAGATGAATCATATGATTCCCTCCACGACCAGTACTCCATACTTGTCCTCAAAATTGAGGTATGCAAGGAACTGGTTAAGGCCTTGAAAGAGAAAGTGACCGTGACTCAATACCCCTTGGGCCTGTTTCAGGCGTTAGTGGTTGGAATATCGCAAGTTGATCCCTTCACCACCGGAAAGTGCACCCCGGAACACTACGTCCTCAGTAAATTTGATGAACGAATGGAGTCCCTGTATCCGCCTGCCGGAGACTTTGACCAGGGAAGGCTATCTAAACTATCTAAGACAATGATCTGGTTGCATGACGCCATAAAAATGGTGGACGAATTCTGGAACAGGGCCGGAGATATTGAGGAAAAATTGGAGGTTGTTCGCAGTCGATGGGATAGTATTAAAGATATAGATGAAGAAGGCATAAGCCAGGTGTTGGAGACATTGAAAAATAGTAAGGAACAATAAAGTTCTCTAGAGTCCGGAGATTTCCATCAACCATGTTTCGATTGCATTATTTATTCTTTGGGGCGCAAGCTTCCGGATCTCGGAGTTTCGGATCCCACAATTTTGTATTTTTTAAGTGACCCATGTCCCAGTTCCCAAGGCTGGCCGGTCACTTTCAGATGGTTAATAAAGATGTCAGAAAGAAGGTAACCGCAACAAGACACATCGGCTCGACAAGAAGGTTCTGACAGGTGGTCTTCCCAAGGCGCTGCTTCAACGTAACACCTGGCGCATCAGAGACAGGGAGCTGCTTTCCCATTAATGAGGCATGTAGCCTCGATCCCCAGGGGATCAGATTTCCTCTTTTCTCCTCCTGGCTCTCTTCTCAAGGCCAATTCTTCCACTCCTCTTTTCTTGTCTTATTCTTCTGACATGTCAGACCTTCTCCATCTCGAGGTCTTTTGTAACATGGCGCAGGTAGTACCGACCACCAAAAATAGTATTATATTATTAAGTGTAAAATAAGTTAGGTTAGTTTTAGGTCAAAACTTGTGTATAAATAATGAGTCCGACCTCATTCCAAAGGTGGGAAAAATTGATGATTTTTCAGTCCATAGCTAATAGCATTTCAGTTTATCAGTCCTTGGTTGCAGAGCTCAGTGCTCCTTAGTTTTAGAAGCTTTCAGTAGTTGAACGCTCCCCTGGAGCCACCATTGTTGTATGCACCAGTGCTTGATGGAAACTTGTTAATGAAGAAGGAAGGATTCTATCAATGATGTTGTTAGCATTCTGATCTCCGAGTTAATGGTATTTTATGTTGCATGTTCTTTATGTCCCTTGCTCTGATGTTTTAAGTAGATTAACGACCTTCTTTTCCTCACTATTGATTAAATATGAACTGATGGTTCTGTATTTCTTCAATATTTAGTGTAGCATGTTAGAGCATGGTTGATGTTTTGAATGTTTGGCATAACTATAGGTAGATGGAATATTTCTAACCTTGCAGTATCTTTTTGAAGTTTATTTGGTGAAGTTAGTAAATGCTTGCAGGAAACCCTGCTTATTCGAATCCCCAGAGAAGACGAGCCAAGATAACCAACTATCCCCCTGAACAAAATAGTTATATTCCCAACTAAGCTCCCGCACTGTCGAGACCCGACTCTCACATTCTTGAAGGCTCAGGGAATCTCATTTTCCCGGACAACCTTTACAGGCAAAGTTGGTCGGTGCCCCGGTACCCGGTGACAACTTACATCTGTTGGCGAACCTGGTCACAAAGTCCCGTCAACAAGTTCCAGTAGTCTCCTTGCATGTTTATTCATAGGTAGATCTACCCAATTCACTGCTTTAGGTGCCATTCGATCCTTGATTGTTTTGATCTGAACTCTCAAGAGATTTCCTTACCCACTGCTGACTCATCTGAGTTCTGATTTCAGAAACTTTTGCTTTGCTTTTCTCAAAACCAGTATCCACTTTTTCTCTGTTTATGCAATTCTTGCTTAGATGACCAAGTTGTTTACATACATAACATCTCTTAGTAGGATTCCTTTTTCTGAGGTGAGTCTTTACACAATTTGCACCAATATGCCCATATTCACCATACTGACAACATCTTCTGCATGTTTTATAATCCCAACCAAAAATTGTTTTTTCTAGTTGTTTAGCAAGGTTCCATTTCTTCGTTCTGCACTCGGAAGATTTGTGACCTTGTTTGTTACAATTGAAACATTTTCCTTCAAACTTAGGTTTCTCGGTGCATTCACTTGCCCTATGTCCATGTTTGTTCCATCTGTAGCATTTACCATTAAACTTAGATTTTCCATTGCTCCAACACTTATTTGTTGTGTGCCCTAACTTGCCACAATGATTACAAGTAGGTCTGCTATTCTTTTGAGTTCCTTGTTGTGAGGATTCACCTTGTTCAGTATAACCTCATCCAGTTTGTCCATGATGTCTGAGTTGAGTTTTCTCTTTCAACTGATCCATGCTTCCCTGTGAATTCATCATACTCTCATTGGTTTGTTTTTCATTATTGAGATCATTCTACAATCTTCATTTTCTGTTCTCAGATTGATAACTTCTTGATTTACATTATTGAGTTGATTTATCATATCTGCTTGCTGAAGTGACAAATGATGAATTTCTTTTTCTTTTTGTTCTAATCTTGTACTCAGCATTCTTTTATCTTCTTGTGTCATTTCTCTTTCATTTTCTGCTTGATTCTTTCCTTTCATGACTTCACATCTTCTGACTGAATGAATTTCTTGTTCTCTTTTCAACTTTCTGACTTCTTCATGTAAATTGAGATTCTTTGCAAGTAGGTTTTCAATTGTTGCATCTGCTTCTTCTAAACTTTTTTCTTTGCATAAGTCTTCAATTCTTTCTTCTATGTAACTTTTGTCATTCATCTACACTACTGAATCTTTTCTTCTTTTCAAGGAAAGAGAGAGTTGCTCCTTGAGTTTCTTGATCTGATCCATGGCCACTTGTAGATCTATCTTTTCATTTTCAATGGCTTTCTCCAGTCTGTATATTTCCATTGCCTGTGATCTTTTCTCAAGTTGTTAAACTTATGTTAAGAGAACCTTTAGCTCTGATACCAATTGTTGGAAATATGTTGAGTCAAGGTGACTGAGAGGGGGGTGAATCAGGAACCAATAAAACTTAATCCTTTTAATCTTTTATTAGATTATCTAATCTGATTGCATGCATGAAACGAAAAGCAATAAAACATCCACAATATTTAGTTACCTAGAAACCTTCCAAATAGAAAGTAAAACTAGGGTGGGGATGGTACCCACAAGATTTATTACTGCAGTATAAATTTAGCCTGTTAAAGCTTACAATTGACCACTTATGATGGTCTACCCTGTTAGGAGCAATAAGGACTGTTAGGTCCACCTTGTGAAAGGATTTAGTACAATACAATCAAGTAATGCAACTCTGTTAGGATATTTTCAAAGGACTGTTAGGTCCACCTTGTTAGAGGATTTTGTTGATCCACCTGTTAGGATGAACCAATAGATGATCTTCAATGCAACTCTGAATTGCTGAATAAGATCCAATGATATAAAAACTAATCTCCTGACTGTCATGGATGAGTCTCTGATGTTCCTTATACTGTTGTAGCCTCTTAAAAAATCTGCCACTTCATATTCGCATACACACTTCTACACCTATATTTGGATAAACAAAATACTTTATATTTATACTTTATCCAAATCAAATGCAACTATAAGTCGGATTTCATAAGATAAATTAATATCAAACAATATAAGCTAAGTCGGCTTAAAACTGTTACTCGGGTCTAGTAGTCCACTCGGGCAATATACTGGCACTCGAGCATTATGTTGTCACTCGGGCAACATACTAAACTCTGGCACTCGGGCTACTCTGTACTCGGGCTACATTGATCACTCGGGTAATACTAATTACCACTATCTTCTCAGTCGACAATGCCACTGCTCGGGTTACATTGTAACTACTCAGGTTGTACTGCTGGCTCAATCAACTTTGTGATGATTAAGTGTTTTGGAACTAATTGACAACATGTCTTGCCATAAGGTCATCACCTGTATAATAACCTCCTTAGTTTTCCAAGATTTGAATCCATTTACTCATGGCAACAATTGTTTTTTCTGCCTCAAAACCATCAAAGACCATCCAGGTGGTTAGGTTTATGTCAGGCATACCATTGGTTCGCTTGCTAAGACACCTAAACATTCCAAGCCACACTGTGATGACACAAACCTTATAAGTGCACAAAGTGCAAAAACTACCATACATTAATGGGACATTTCTCAAAATTTGTTGCACATATGAATGTTGTCTGAAGTTACGGGGTCGTGTGATGACCCTGTATAATAACCTCCTTATTTTTCCAAGATTTGAATCCATTTTCTCATGGGGACAATTTTGTGTCGCCTCAAAGACCATCAAGTGCATTTAGTGAAAAGTTACAATACAATATAACTTTTATTTTATTTCTCATAAGCATGAATCAGCAAACCCAACATGTCCATGTGGTTAGGTTTATGCAAGGCATGCCCTTGTTTCACTCGCCAAGTCTCCTTAACAAACTAGACCACAATGTGCTCCTACATCCTCTAAGTGCTCAAAATGCAAAAACTATGAAACATTGATGGGGCATTTCTTGGAATCTCTTAGTTTTTCATAAATTGAATCCATTTGCTCGTAGCGAAATTTTTTCTGGTGCCCCAAAAACCATCAAGTTTATTCAGTGATAAGTTGCTATATAGTATAACTTATGTTATGTTCGTCCTGGGCAACAACCATTGGTGCTAACTTGTTTGGGTGGCCAAGTTTATGCTAGGAATTTCCTTGCTTTTCTCACCAATTCACTTGAACATTCCCAACCACACTATGCCCAAGCATCCTCCTAAGTGCCCAAAGTTCAAAAACTTCCAAATTTTGATAGAGTGTTTCACAAAATCTATAGCACATACAAGCATTCTATCTAAAGCTATGAGGTTGTGCTATGACCCTCTACAATAATCTCTCTAAGTTTAAAAAGACTAATCTATTTACTCATGGCGAATGTTTTCCAGTAGCCCCATAAAGTGTCAAGAGCATTTAGTGAAAAGTTTCAATATAGCATAATTATTGCCCAAAAAATTGTCAGATGCATGCAATGTGTAGTTTCAAGGTAGCCCTACTTTCGTTATGTTCATCCTATTTTGCACCCGAGGTCTTCCGAATGTTCTGGGCTACACTAAACCAATGCTTTCTCTTAAGTGCCTAAGTCCAAAAGCTACCAATCTTTGAAAAGTTGTATCTCGAAGACGGTGGTACATACGAACATTTTGTTTGAACCTACAAGATTGTGGGAGGCCCTTCTAAATAAACCTTTCTCATATTTTGAAGAATCAGAACCATATGGCCTTGGCGTACGTAAAAATTTGCCAGACACATTCAATGTGAAGTTGCAAGGTGGCCCGAATTCATTATGTTTGTACTATGTGCAAAACTCTCATTGCCAACATGTCAAGATGGGTGTATCTACGCTAGGCATAACCCTATTTTGCGCCCTAACTCTCTTGAACTTTCTGGAATACACTATATCGGTACTTTCTTTTAAGTGCCCTAGTCCAAAAATTGCCAAACTTTGACACATTGTATCTTGGAGATATACAAACGTTCTGTTTGATGCTACAAGGTCGTGTGAGGCCCCTCTACAACAACCTCTATTGGCTATTAAAGACTCACAACCATATTCCATAATTATGTGCTACTTCCACCATCATTAGGCTGCTAGATCTTGAGTGCCACCCTTTTGGACGAGTTGCAATCAAGTCCTATAATTTTTTGAGGGTTTTTGGACATAATTTGCAAGCTACCCACCATTAATTGTTTGTCTGCCAACCATGCAAGGAGGTAATTTACTAATTATGGTCATCATTGTTGTTGCTCGCCCTATTTAGGCCTTGTGCCATCATCAGTGGGGGTTCCTAAGATATTTTTCAGCATCATTAATAGATTCAACCAACACTTCGAGTCAATATTTCAATGCGCCAATTCAAAGAAGACATTTCAACATCATCTAGGTAAATTCATACAAACAATTATTGCTACTTGCAAACATATTTTGTGGTGTCATTGGAATTTTAGGTAAGCAACAACCTTGTTCAGGATCTTTGGCTACTATTGGCATGTCCCCGATATGAAACACCTAGAAGAGAATTAGAAAATCGTCTTGTTTGTAAGACTTCACAATTTTTGGCAATATCAAACCTAAGAAGCAAATGACACAGAGGTATCCTAAGGAAGAAGTAATTAAATATTTAAGCTAATTATTAAAAAAGAACAATTAGCTACAAGGATGAAGTCATGAAAAAAACTTATTACATAGTGATCAAAGTAGTAGAAGCGATAAGACAAAAATAGAATGATGAAAACCAGAAAAAGAATTTACACTTTGTAAAGACGTCGATTAGGATGTATTAGAAGAAAAAAACATTTGTTAAGTAATAAAAAAAAGCCAATAAGACAAAATTAGATAAGACAAAACATAGTAAGTCAAAAAGTATAAGGCAAAATTTGCCTTATTTGTAAGTAGCATGGCAGTGACTAAATTTGATAATTTAAAAGGTGCAATTCATTTAGACAAAGATAAATTAGTCATGGAAAATGATGTTCTTTCTCTTATGAAGATAAATGTCTTTTTGATAAAAGACAGATATAAAAACATAATGAGAATGGGATTTGAGCATCAACAGAGAAGAAAACACATTGAGAGAAAAGAACATATAATAATAATGATAACTCATATCGGTGATCCTTGGTATGGGTATAGCATGACACACATATTGCATAATAAATACGTTGATGACTGTTCTCTGCTTGAATTATGTATGCATTTTAGGAATATAATATTTGTACGTGAAAGCTTATATACATACAGTTTTATACACATTTGCATACCTGTGATCTAATATGCATTTCATTGCTGACTTATGAATTTTGGATATAGAATTCATGTGTGAATTATCATGTATGTTTCTTGTCTGCTATAACTAGCCATGGAAAGGGAAATGAGGGTATCATAGGTGGGAAAACGGTGATGAAGTATCCTAAGCATGCCACCTCATATTATGTGACTAAGGAGTCCTGTGAGGCCAAAGGGGGACACGTGGACTACCTTTGGGCTCAGGAAGGATGGGCTTTCGAGGCACCCTATTGTGAGAAATCCTCATAATCCCTATCGTGGTAAATGGGTGATCAACCATTTGAAGCAAGATAGGAGTGTCAAGATGGAGTAGAATAGTGATAGGACACCACACTAGGTACACCACCTCATATGTGCGGCATGGGCCACATGAGGCCAAGAGTGACAATGCATCCACTCTTGGGCCTAGGGTAGGCGGTCTCTGAGGCACCTCATAAAGTCATCCTACCTTAACACTTCTATGGTTGAGTTATCTTAAATTTAATTCTAAGCAATCTATTGATTTGACCTACATTCCTAATATATGCATATTTCTAATTAAAGAAATTTAACTTCGAATTATGATTATAAATAATCCCTAACCTGTGTTGCAGAGCATCACTAAAAGTGAAAGGTATCTCTAAACCTTACTTGTTTGATCAGAAATTGAGATCTAGGGCAAATTTTGATACTCATAGTTTGGGGACATTACATGTTGTATCAAAGCATGTTCCTACCAACTTCAGGGAAAATAGTTGATGCAACCTAGTCAAAGAGATTTAAGCGCTCTTGAAAGGGAAAAGAAGAGAATTGGAAACCAAGACAACAAAAGGAACGAACAAATGGAACAAGAGTTTATGGTCTTTATGGAACAAACAACCAAAGACTTGCAAAACATCACTTCTACCATAAATAACCTTCGGTGCAACCCGAGAAATGAGAGGGAAGTCACCTTCAACCAATCTGAAAGTAATCATGGGACAACAATGGGATCAAACCCAGGTACAAATGCTTTCAAGAGAAGACTCGTTGAAAGATTTGACCAAACTCACTCCCAAAAATATTTAAGGAACTAACAAGAATAAGGCAAAAGGGGACCGTTGAAGATTATATCAAGGAATTCTAGAGGTTAGCTATTATGATCCCCAGAATATTTGATGAAAAACTCACTTATATATTCATAGAAGGATTGATGAATGTCATCCAAGGATTGGCGAGTGCCTTGGACCCTCTCACTCTCAAAGACGCAATCCGCAGAGCCACTCAACTTGATGCCACCCAAACAAAGGAGAGGGATCACTCTAGGGAGATACCATCAAAAGATAAACACTCCGAAGGGAAGGATGAACGCAAGAGGAAATTCCTTTCTAAGAATGACTAGACGGAACTAAGTAGGAAAGGCTTATGCTTTGATTGAAAAAAGAAATGGGAACAAGGGCACAAGTGTGGCCAAGAGGAAAAGTCATGCTTTAGGTGTAAAGATATATGGAAGCCAAGACACTTATGTAATCAGAAGGACAAGAAGAGTGTTAAAGTATGCCTAGAGTGTGGAGAAGAATGAGAGACAAAGCATTTATGTAGGGAAAAAGGTCAAGCGCACAAGATAGAGGTCATATTTGAAAGGGAAGGAGAAAACCCGAACAAGAGAGAAAAGCGTAGCAAAGAAGGTTTTAAAAGCATTCAATCAAGAGATGAAGGGGCAATAAACCAATGGAGCTTTGAGGAGGTGCAATTCTAGCAGTGACAACATAAAATAGACCAATTCCCAAAGTACAATATTGCAATATTGAGATATGCTTTGTGTATTCATGTGTATACTTTGTGTATGCTCCGTGTCTTCATGCATTTATGTGTATACTATGTATTTTTATTGTGTATTCTCCAAACTTGGATTTATTTCGGTCAATCTAGAATATGAAAATAATTGAAGTAAACCAAAAGATATTTAATTGAGGCATGGTATCATGCAAACGTTGGTTTCTGTAAATTCAATTGGCACCATTATGAGATGCCCAAGATCCTTTTCTCTTGTAGATAAACTTGTCTTAAGATTAAGCTTTGCCAAGTTTCTACTATCGATCATAATTCACATTCAAAATAAGAGAAAATACATATGATAATATCAAAGTAGCACAAAACAAGGTGGATAACAGATAGGTCTCCATGGTCATTCAATCATTGTTTAAGGACAAGCAATATTTGGGAGGGGACTGTCATATCCCCAATATGAAACATCTAGACGAGAATTAGAAAATCTTCTTACTCATAAGACTTCTCAATTTTTGACAATATCGAACCTAGGAAGCAAATGACTACTAAGTACAAAGGTATTCTAAGGAAGAAGTAATTAAACATTTTAAGCTTATTATTAAAAAAGAACAATTAAATGAAAGCACGAAGTCATGATCAAAACTTATTACATAGCTATCAAAGTAATAGAAGAGAAGACAAAATACAAAAAAATCATGAAAACCAGAAAAAGAAAATAGAGTGTAAAACAGTATGTAAAGGCATCGATCAGGATGTATTAGAAGACAAAAATATTTGTTAACTAATAAACAAAAACCAATAAGACAAAATTAGATAAGACAAAATATAGTCAGTAAAAAAGAATAAGACAAAAATTATCTATCTGTAAGTAGCATGACAACGTCAAATTTGATAATTTAAGAGGTGATTCATTTTAGACAAAGACAAATAAGAAAAAGTGCCACATAACCTTCATAAAAGGTGTGAGGGAAATATTCCTTAAAGATGGCGATTTCTTTGGGTTTTGAAAAGTCAACAGATAGATTACATGACAAATGAGAAGTTAAGACTAGCACTTGCACCCGAAGGAGGTGCAAGGGGTACGCTGATAGGAATACATCTGTAAGTAATTATAAGGCGGGTGTATATTGATTTATGTGCTAATAATTGTGAACTTTTTGTAATAATTGATCATTTAAGTCTTTGCTAATAGCATTTGTGAAACAAGAATATTTGAAGCGTTTACATACAAAATCTTTGAAAAGCAATACATTATTGTATTCCATAGTATGAGTTTGCCTTAGAAACTATATGTATGATTCTTTATAGCAAACTTCATATAGTTCTTTTTGGTCTTTTTTGTCCAGTCTTTGATTTGATTCCTACAACTTGAAACATCAAGTTAGTGATCTTTTATAATCAACAATATATACATCATGCAAAGGGCAAAAGCGCAATGTGTACATGTCCTTATTATATTGAGAGTTGTTGGAGTCAGGACTCTTCATTTTTCCTGATAATTGTGTATGAATTGTTTTTCATTCTTGAATATCGATCAAAAGAGAATGGTGGTTGTATACGAAGGTCGTTCATTGTTTTAACTCTTGATATGGTTGTAAAAGTTAATCTTTGCCTTTCTATTCTATCGATATCAATTGTTGCTTTGGGGAGTGTTAATCCCCTAGGATCTATGTATAGTGATTGCCCATGCCATGGACAGTGGTATCTACCTATGGTTCCCTAGGGATACAGGTTTAATAGGTATACTTTTTGGATCTTTTTGGTTCCAAGGTGGCCCATTGTAATTATTGAATCTAACAACCACGTACAGAGATAAATTTGGGGGTTTAGTGCCAATTGTGTACACAATATGTAGTACTTCACCAAGAGATCCATTGACAAGTCTCGTTTGAGTCCATAGGTTTGTTGTCAACAACATAACAGCTCTTGCGGTAATTGGTCACCATCATTATTATTTTTTGGCTTTATGTGTATGTTTACTGCAATATAGAGAGCTTGCAACATTTTCTTTAAATACAAAAGCATATGCTACTCCTTTTTGTTCTTTAAACTTTTTTACTAGTTTCAAACTCTCTTCTTGTGAGACTTGTTTTGTTACCCTCAAGACTATTTTGTATTTTAGTCTAAGTCCTTTCCATTTTTTTACCTTAATCAAAATAATCAAACAAAAATCATTTCCAATTATTTTGTTATCAAAACGAACATCTATAGTTAGCTTGAGAATGTGAACAAAGACATGGCCATTCCTTTCCTAAAGGACTAGTATGTTCTCCACTAATGAGGATATATATATTTGTATATTTATATAGATAACATTAGATATACATAGCTAGGAAGCTAAACTACCATACATATATTACATGTACCAAAGTAAATATTAAGAAATTTTTATGTTCTAATCATATTATCATTTATATAATTTTTTTATTTCATATTAATGATAATTTATTTATTATTGTTTATAATTATTTCTACATACAATGATCCCAAATTTTATTGGTTTGGAGAGTCATGCCCTATACATCTAAAATATGTATATTTTATAACAAAAATCCATCTTCTAGAGATAAAAGACTTATAGTTTCAAGGTGAAGGAAAACTATATACAAGATCTATTGATAATTTGAGTTAATGGAAGGTTACAACTTTGTTAAAACTTATTTTTATAGTACTAACAACATAATTACATTTGTTATACTACCTCCCCCTTCATCTTTGGCTGGATTCCCTGTTAGAGGTAGTGGGTGAGGCTCTCGGGGACTTTCTGATGGTTGATGAGGACTCTTCTAATATTCTTCATTCAACTTATGCCCGGATTTTGGTGGACCTGGACATTTCAAAGGGTCTTCCGAAAAATATTATGTTGCAGCACTCTAAAGGTGCCTAGATCCAATCCCTGGATTATGAAGGGCTCCCCTTCAAGTGCAGGAGATGTTTCAAAACTAGTCATTTGGCTTATCAGTGTGGCTTGGAGAAGATTAAAAAAAAATCTGCTTCTTGGTGGAAGGGGGCTTCTACTCAACATTATAGTGTTGGGAAGGCTTTG
Source organism: Thuja plicata (assembly GCA_018584345.1). Classification (NCBI taxonomy): domain Eukaryota; kingdom Viridiplantae; phylum Streptophyta; class Pinopsida; order Cupressales; family Cupressaceae; genus Thuja; species Thuja plicata. The sequence continues at coordinate 832,460 of MU223182.1, read as the reverse complement.
TCTATCTAAAGCTTTTCTCGGGTGGTTTCTTCTACTCTGGAGGTTGCTGAGGCAAATGAGCCTCTTGTGTCTAGTGAGGTCTCTTCCCCGGGTGAGGCCTCTCCTCCGTTTGCTTCTTCTACCTCTATCCCTGTGGTGACTCTTTGTACCGAGACTTGTGTTCGGGTCTCTAATGGAGGTGATGTTGTTGCTTCTCTTGCTGGCAAGGCTCTGTTGTTTTCTTCTGGCCTGGTGAATACAAGCTCTCTTGTTGTACCTGGCCCGTTGGTTGTACCTGGCCCTTCTTTGGTACCTTCTCCTGGCTCTCCGGATCTAGGAGTTTTGGTTCCAGATTTGTTGGGTTTGGCCAACGTGGTGGATGTTGGGTGGACTGTTGTGAAAAGGAAAAAATCTAAAAATTAGCCCACGTTTGTTATGGCCCTTCGATCCCAAAAGGGGAAGAAATGACCCTTCTTGTGGCTTTGGGTGTTGGCTGCTGGTTCTTTGCTAGTTGTTCCTCTTACGGGATGCATCTGGGCTACTGGACTTCCATGTCTTATTTTTTAATGCAGTGTTGATGGGTTTCCTGTTCTCTCTTTCTGTGGCCCTGACTGTGGCTTGTTTCTGTCTTTGTTCCCGCTTGTTTTTATGTAAGGACCTATTGCTATATCTTAAGCTTTGTATCGGGTTTCAGACACCCTTTAAAACCTGTTTTACTTAATCAAAAACATAATTACATTTGTATAAAGCATACTTTTGTTGAGCTTCATAATAATATAACCATCATAAACAAAAGATGCATAATTTAAATTTCATGGCATGTTGCCTTTAATCATATTGGTCAATATTTGCATCATCATTAAGAGGTATTGGGGCAGGGCTCTAAGTAAATATAATATCCTATATAAGGAAAAAATTAATTCCAACCTTGAGAAACCATAAGGAACTATGAGAAATCATATCACAAATCAAGGTCTCAGAGTCTTAATTTCTTAAATTAAAAACACCAATCACCATATCCAGACATTTAAATGAGAAAAACACTTTCAGTCTACATTCTACATTGAGATGTTTGTAAGTGTTCCAAATACAGAGCTAATCCTTCTTTGTGGATTTGTTAATGAGGGGTCTGTGAATGTAAGGGATGACACCACCACTAGCAATGGTACCCTTGATCATAGTGTCAAGCTCTTCATCTCCTTTG
>MU223182.1:777840-793299 GCA_018584345.1 Thuja plicata | reverse complement strand
TACTGTTTGTGGTATTAACCCTAATAGTGAATTCTAGTCAACCTTTATGTTGAGTAGAGAATGATAAATGCAGCTTAGTGATTTTGTAGTTGGGGATGCTGGTTTGAAAAATCCTGATAGATCTGGACTAAGTTTTGGTGTATCACCCCATTTCCCATTCAGTTTTCAATCTTTCTCCCTTTTCCCAATTCAGTTTTCAATTAGGAGGTGATATCCCAAATCAGATAGGAACCGGCCTAGAATCCGGAGACTCCTCAAACATAGTCTACCCACAGCTAGAGAAGGTTTCCATTGTTAGGATGGAATTGTCGTGTAGCCCTAATGCCTGAGTTGGGGTGACAATTCTAAACCTCAACAGGTATTTCGGATGGCTATGGCATGCTCTTAGGCAGAGATTGGACAAGAAGATTAAATGGATATGTAGCCACTGATTTCTCTCACATGCGATTGCCTTGGATAGGAATTCTAAACCAAATAAGGATAGAAAGCAACTTGAGATTGAAGTAAACAATAACACAATATGGAGAGAATAATGAGATCCTGTTCACTGAGACACTCCTAGTTCAACAGAGGTGTTTGTAGAAAGCAATCAAAGTTCATCTTCTGGTGAAGGTGAAGGCATGTTCGAGAACTTCGGGAAAATTGTGCTAAGAAGTATCAGACAAGGAATGGAGTTGGGAAATCACACCCCCATTCGTGATTTATTATTACCCAATTGCTACAAGATCCATGATGAATTCCACTATGAATTCTCTTGCCCCATGTGCAAGACCGTTCTAGAGCAAGTAGAAAAGAGAATCCCAGGGGCATTAAAGATAGAAGATTCTAAAGTGTTTATAAAAAATGAATTCGATCACAAGGAAAATCCATTACAGAGGGATGAGGCTAAAAACAGTAAAATGGGAGAAGAGCAAAGTAAGATTTTACAAGATAGGGACTCAAAAGATGCAAACCGTGATCCCAATTTATCACAAAAACCTCAAAAGGAACCACAAAAGGATAACCAAGTCTGGATGTTGAGATTTGATGGATCTAAGTCCAAGAAAGGATCGAGAGTTGGCTAGGAGTTAACTAGTCCAACTGGGGAATTGTACTTAACACCCCATAGATTCTAGTTTCCATGTACCAATAATTTGGTTGAGAATGAGTCCCTTGTCCTCGCTTCATTGCTCACGATCAACACAGGAGCAAAGGTTCTACATGTATTTGCGGATTTAGACCTAATTGTGGGACACATAAGGAGAAGATACATTTGACATGACAAAACGCTAAACAAGTACTGAAATCAGGTCTGGGGCCTCGGAAAATTTTGATGCATTCAACATCAAGTTCGAGTGTCAAATCTACAATCAGGTATCAAATTCCTAGCTCAAGTAGCAAGTTCCTTGGAAACTCTCACCTTGGTAGGGCTAAAGAAGTTTAAAGTGGAACTCACGTCAGTACCATCAGTACCCGACAATGTAACCAACTTTGAAGTGTTTGGGGACGATAAGCATATATTAAATTTCTTGTCAAATACAAATGTTTTCACAGCACAAATAATTGATGAAGAAGAGGGTGAAGAAGCAGAAATTGATCCAAAAGGTAACATGAACTTGAAAACTAATACTATCCCAAGAGGCGTGATTCAACTACAAAGAATCTTTGACACAGAAAAGTTCAATACACTCAAGCATCAAGGAACTAAAGGAAGCGAGTTCGAGAAGGTAAATCTTGGAACAAAGGACCACCCAAAGAATGTATTCATTGGAAAAGTATGTATACCAGAAGAAAGAGAAGGTATTCTCAAAGTTGTGAAGGAATTTCTAGATGTGATAGCATGGAGAGAAGATTTGAAGACCTGTGATCCTTCCATCATCACACATACAATACCTCTTAAAGAAGAATGCAATCCTTTTAGACAACATCAAAGACCGATCAATCCTCTATTAGAACCCATCATCTTCTACGAAGTAAAGAAGTTATTAACTGGTAAGATCATATTTCTAGTGCGACACTCAATGTGGGTCGCCAATTTAGACTCAGTCGGAGAGTAAAATGAAGAAATAAGATTGTGTGTGAAATTTCAAATCCTCAACAGAGCATCAAAAAAGGATAATTACCCACTACCATTATTGGATGAAGTCCTACAAATAATGAATGCTTCACAAATGATGTCCTTCCTGGATGGTTATTCAGGATACAATCAGGTGATAGTTGAAGAAGAAGATATACTAAAGACAACTTTCACCATGAAATGGGGCACTTTGGATTATAGAATGTCGTTTGGCATAATCAATGTCGGTGCAAAATTTCAAAGAGCTATGGACATTACTTTCGAAATGATTACACATACACCTAGATGCATAAATGGAAGCCATTTTTAAGTGGAAAGAAAAAATTGCCTTAAATGGTGACCAAATATGAAGTAATTGATTGGTATAGGCAGAAAATCACTCCTAAAAATCTGATATATAAAGCTAACCTCCAAAGCCTAGCTAAACAATGCCAAACACTACCAAAATATGCCAAATCCTTCTTCAAAATTGCATGAATCACGAAAATGGAATTTCAAAACCCTAGTTCTAGCAACATAAAATTATCTCAATCCATAGTACATACACAATGTCAAAACACAATGAAAATGATGTCAAATAAATGTTATAGCTATGCCATGATCAAAACCACAATTATCTTCAATTCCTATCAAACCCTCCAAAGAGATTTCTAGTTGAAACCTCCACAAATCTGATAATGAACACAATGGTGAATTCTGGATGAATCCAAACCTAAGATGGATTTGGGTTTCTATCCAAACCATAGCGAACTCCAAGGGTTTTCATACTCAGATATTTTGTATTGAAAGTCAAGCTCCCAAACTTCTTAGAGAGAAAAACAAAATAAACCAAGTATATCAAATGATTTTCTCAAATCCCTTTTTATAATCCTCTCATGAAGTTTCCAGAAACCCTATTCAAAATTCCCACTTCTAATGTTTTAATGTTTAACTTGCATATGGGAAATAATAATAAAGTGATCCCCTCATATAATTTCTTCATTAATATAAAGTCACTTCCCTATCTTTATACCTCAATATGTTGACACCCCATTTGGCATAATAATTCAATACATTACGACATTAATATATTAAATGCACACTTGACCCCTTATATCCCCTTTAATCATTCAGATATATAATTTAATTAATTATATTGAAGTCAATGCTAGATTAGACTTTAATTAATTAAATTAAATCATTAAACTACATTAAATGCCAAATATCACCAACAACTAATCCTACCACCTTTTCAGATATAATGGTGGTGCCTTCTAACCATACAGATGGCATACGATAAATAATATCTTATGCTTAGGAAGGCACAAAAATATCTTATGCTTAAGAAGGAACACTGATAATGGGCTAACCTTTGAAAATATCCAGTGTACCCCGGGGACGCGTCCCCCCCCCAAATCCCCAACGTCCCTGAGACAGGGACGCACCGGGGACAGGGGGACGTCGTCCCCACGTTTTCGACAGTGCCACCCATCTACCGCTATTTTATCAGGGACGTGGGGACGTCCCCGTGTCCCCCTTCGAGGATGGGGGGATGCAAAAGAGTCCCCAAAGGAGACAGGGGACGCAAAAGAGTCCCCCTCAGGGACGAGGGGACGCAAAAGAGTCCCCGTTAGAGGCCTCCTTCTCTACATTTTAGGCCTTGGCATTTTGATTTTGTAGCTTGTACTTGTTTTGATATTCATATCATGCTACTCGATGTAATCATCTGATTTTTATGACTAGATAGTGATACTCAATGCTCATAATTTTGATATATCATATCTATTATAAATTTATATAATAGAAGTTTAGAACTCTTCCATTTTCTAATTCGACTATTTATAATTCTATTGTTCAAACTTCAATGCAATGTTCAAGTATTTACTTTTAGTAATTCTAGTTTATTATTTTAAAGTTATTGACAACTGTTTTACATCTTTATGTCTTATATTGTTATACATCTTTTCATACCTAGCATTTTAAGTACCACATATATAGTATATACACCCCCGCGGTCCCCCGTCGTCGTCCACCCGCCATCCCCAAATTGAGGCCCCTCTGTCCCCCTTGCCTGGAAACCTGTCCCCCCGTCCCCCAGGGCGATGTAACTATGAAAATATCTTATGTTTAGGAAGGCACAAAAATGGGGTCACTACAGTCTGCCCTTCCCAAAGATTGCTTGCCCTCAAGCGATCTACATCTACATACCAAACCAAATGCTATCTACACCTGTATGCCAGTTGGAATACTAGGATCCTATAGCAAGCTTAGAGATATTGGTCTACCAATCCGCTACATCACTCTCATATAATTGTCATCAACCACACTGTTATTCTGCAACATCCTGTGAAGCAAAACATCCATCATGCGAATCCCCGGATCCCAAGACTAGGGTTCATCATATATCCCGAGAGTGACTAGATAGGTGACCCAAAATAAGTCAACCAAAGGGAGTATTCTTGTGCTGCTAAAATCTCCAAGTATCATATTCTCCCATGGTTTCACTCCACCCGGATCCCAAAGACAAATCGATCAGCCACTTACCCCTATATCTAAAAACTCTTGCTGCTCTACATTGGCTACAGGTATAACTCCAAACTGCCACAACACCTCCCTATCATGTATCCCAAAATAGAGACCATCCCAAAGAAGAAGACAAGAAGGATTGCAAGATATGTTTCCTTCCTCCACAGAAAGAGGCAACTCATACCAGTCATCCAGCCCAGTCTTATCTGTCATACAAAACATCAAGTCATCAATAGGTGGGCTGAATGAAAAAGAATATGCATATCTCACATTGTAATCACAATGAAATGCATTAGCAGACTCCAATGGAAGTCCTAAATCAATACTAGAATTCCATACCTCACTGTGTGAGTTAGTAATCTCACCATGTAGAGCATGGAGCGAAAAACTTGCATCATCATGCACAATTTGCTTACTAAGCCCAACTGAATCACTCATCCTGCTCTACACTTGTGTTATCATCATGTATACCCCTAGTGATAATAGAATCATTGCTGCCCTCAAATATTTCAGTAGTCCCAACATCATAAACTCCATCATTAATTTGTTCAATCTTTATAGCCCTTGAAGTGGCTTCTTGTGCCTCTTTCCCTGCAAATGTTCTATATAGCTACCTTGCAAACATGATGGCACGGTCTCTACCTGAAAGCAATTGCAAGTAATCTGATTTTATCACTTCAAGTGTCGGTCTAAGTGTTTGCAAACTTGATGTTGAGACTCCATCCTTAGGCATGTTTCGTCCCTCATCAAAGTGAACTATTTAGATGAGGTATTCAACGGATTTATCTGCAATATCAAAACAAGCTAAGGTTTGTGCAACTTCTTTCTTTGTTGAGTATTCACCCTCAAGAGCTGCTCCAATAGGTGTAACTTGCTGAAAATCAAATGTATTCCCTGTCAAAGCCTTTTCCTCATGGCTGCAAGTTGCACTTCTCTAGGAATCTTTCTCCTCCACTTTCAAGAATTCAAACTCTTGATGTGTTTTCCCATCATTGCCAATGAGATATGAAGTTTCCTCCTTCACAGCTGATTTACAATCAACGTCATGTTCACCTGTCACATTTGTTAAGGAAACAATCTCATGGTTGCAATCAAAATCTTCATGTACTAACTCTCCCACATGAAATTCATCAACTACTCCTGTCACCTGTTGGTCCTCGACGGTTGTTGTATTTGAATGTTGCATCTTAGTTGATGATGCCATAGAAGATGGGATTTCTGATTGAGCTGAAGAAGAATGAGACAAGATCAATTTTAAACCAAGCTCATCTACCTGATTTTCTACTTCACAGTGCCGCTAGGGTAATCTCTAGGGTATCCTTAGTGTTCGAGAGCTCAAAGGTAAGGGTGTCTACTTCATCTTCCTTCTTCAATGTCTCTGAATAAATCTCTGTAAGATCGAGGAGATAATCTTGACCTGAAAGAAGATGTAGATAATCTAATTTCATTGTTTTCATCCCTTCATTGTTTTCATCCCTTCCCTGATCACTTGAAAATTCCTCTTCAAGTCCCTTTTGTCTCTTCTCTAATTGTACCTCCCAAAGGTTTTTCAATCATCGCATGTGTCATCAAAGTGTGTTAAAGTTGCAACAATTATATCTTCAGTGACTTTCAATTGACTCTCCAAATTATGTGAGCTAACAGTTGTATGAAAAAAATCAGATTCATATTATGAAGTGGTTAATTGTCCTTGAAGAGCTTGACTATCTTTTATGCCACCTTCTCTATATAGTTGCTGATTTGGAACCAAGACAACATTAGTTCCAAATACAAAAACATCATCATGATCATCATCATGTTGTATCAAAGCACATTTAGACTATTTTTTCCGTGTAGTCATCATCCTTATGAGCAAAATTTATTCCCTCAATACGCTTATCAATCACATAAAAACTTGAGCACCCTTCCTTTTCTATCTTAGCGAGATTGGAGTCTACGTTCTCATCAATGCACTGATCTATAATAGATGAATGAAATGTATGAGGATTCATCTTCTCCACTATGGAATCACAAACAATTTCCTCATTTTGTACTTCTTTGCAAACTCCCAAGAAATCTGTTCCACATTCATCATGAGAGAAGGTATTCTCTTTAACACATTCTTTCATCTACTCCTCTTTATTCAAGTGAGACTTAAGCTTCCCCTCACATTGTTTGAACACACTGTGGACCAATGCATATGCAGCTAATGAAATTGCCCATTCTTGTTTACAAACAGCCAATAGTAAAGATAAAAAGTGTTGGGAGAGAGCATCACTCTCATTAATAAACATAGCAATAATACACCTTATTGCTGCAATGACATCTTTATCATGTTTGTTCCTGATAGTGATGAAGAGATTATGAAACATGTCATACATCTGATCTTGTATCTCCAAGTCCAACAGAAGGTTGCTTGCTTTGGTTTCTGCAAATACCTTCAATATTGCAACCCTTCTTGAGTAATGAGGATTGCTAAAGTCATCCAGATCTTGAAAACTATCAACAATCAAGCACAATACATCCTTCATAGTGTCATTGTCATAGGGTACTAGAGGTACCAAAATTCTCATAATCTCACTTAAGCATGAAAAAAACCATCAACTTGATCTCACTACCAAGATTCCTCAACAACCTTTGTTTCTTTAAAGAGTTCTTTACAGGAACAAGTGCTAGGTGCAAAAAATCTAAAGGTGGCTGCTCCACCAAGCACAAACATTCACCTATCTCATTCAAAGTATTGAGGACAACATCTCTTGTTTGATGTTGAATGCCTAATTTGTTACCGGCTTCATGTAGAGACTTGGCCAACAATTGATTATCTTTTGATTCCATGATTCAATTTGAAATCAAAATTGTGAAATTCTTCAACAAGTTGGCAATATCGCCAGCTCTAATACCAATGTAAGAACCCCAGTTAATTCTGACCTGAATTTTCGGTTTTAGCTGTTTGACATTTCGTCAAACAGTTGGCATGCTAACTGTCTGAAATCTGATTTATGAGTTTTGAAATTTTGTTTGGTAATTGTTTTCCACATAGTTGAAAAACTCGGACTTGCCAAGGACTCGGCAAACCAAAAAATTGGACTCAGACTTGGACTTGGGAAAGACTCTAGAAAGGGCTCAGCAAAATAAAAAACCATAGTTTTACATAAAAACAAAAAGAAATTAATGCATTTAGAGAACATAAGAGTCATAATTGATATATTACACGTCATATGAATCTCAAACACTCAATATTTGAAATATCATCAGTTGCAAACATTAAAATGTATAATAACAGCATAAGTTTATAAATGTTTACAAAATTAGATATAATGATATGTCCAAATGTGAAAAACAGCAAACTAAAGACTACATCCTCCTCTTCCCTCTCCCAATATAACTCACTTTTTCACGCCTTGAACTTGTAGGTGTTGAGGCATCTAAAGAAGGATTTGATTCTTCTTCTTCAACAACAAAGTCCTCGTCTTCCTCATCCTCCATCTCATTGGAATCATCCAATGCTTCTACTTTTTGTATTGCACCTCTCTCTAAATCTGCAATATCTTCTCCAGTAAGGAGGACAGCATCATCATCTTGTTCATTGATGGTCCAATCACCATATGGATCAATTTCGTCCAAGTCAATGGACTCATGTGAAATGCCCTCCACCTTTCTAGTGCAAAGGCGAAGGTTATACCGAACGAAGATAAGGTCATTGAGTCTCTTCTAGGTCAACCTATTTCTCTTCTTCGTGTGAATGTTCTCAAATACACCAATTCCGTTCACACCCAAAAGAACTACATGGCTGGGACAAAATACGGATGACTATCTTTTGAAGATTAGGTGTGCCAGCACCATAATTCTCCCACCATAAATCTACAAAAAAACATTTAGAAATATTAGAATTAGAAATTAGAATTCAGTAAAAAATGTAAGTTTGTAACAAATTATCAATCATTATCAAGTTTCTAATATTTTCTTCTAGTATTGAACAAAATGTTTTACCGTGTTGTTGTTTTTCTCGTGTCAATTGCTTGTTGTGAAGAGAAGAGTCTCCCCTCTGCACCCTTGTAGATCTTGAACAATGAACATTTCCAAATTCATAAATAAGAATTGTCAAAGACTCAAACTCAACAATGAACATTTCCAAATTCTTGAATCATAAATAAGATATAACATATGTCAAATCTCATCTCCAACTCATCAAGAACCTTGTCTCTCAAGTCACAGTCAGGAGTCATCTTATCAATGCATATAATAACACCTGCCATGACCTCCTCATCAGCCCTAAATGAATCAGAGAAGTAGAATCCCGGGTTCAAGTAGTATGCCAAGGCATGTATTGGTTGGTGGAGTTTGTTTGTCCACCTACGATCAATGATGCACCAAAGGACTTCATATTTTTTGAATTTCCGCCATAGTAATGTAAAATGGCCTCTTTGGCCCTATCCATGGTCTCATAAACGAAACTCATTAGCATTCCCTCTCCATCCACCATACGAAGAACCCTTACCAAAGGTTCTGTCACCTAGAAAAATGAAAACAAATTTTAAATTATTACAAAATTAACCCCTAAAAAAAACAGCAAGTAGATTATCTTGTATAAAGTTTATATTCGGGTTTTTACTTACTATCTTCTCTACCTCTGGTTTTTTGGAGTATGTAGACTGCAGCAAATCATTAAACACAAACATTTGCTTAAGATGAGGAATGACACCAAGAATGCTTTGCACTGTGAGGAAATGGCTAGCAAATCGTGTCACTCTCGGTCGCACAAGGTCCTTGCCATTTGTGTGTTTTCTCATCAAAGAGAGGACACAAGTATGGTTGTAGATGAATTTGGTGACAATTTTAGCATCTTCAACCACCCTTTTCACACAGCTAATCTTTCCAATATCCTCTAACAACAAGTCCAAGCAGTGTGCAGCACAAGGATTTCATGTAATTGTGGGATGCCTCTCCATAAGCATTTTAGTTGCAGATACATATGCAGCTGCATTGTCCGTGATAATTTGGACAACATTCTCAACTCCAACTTCCTGGATCACCCCATCTAACAAATTGCTCAAAGTCTCAGTAGTTTATATTTCATTTGAGGCATCTATAGACTTGAGGAATACCATTGCATCATTAGAAGCCACCAAGAAGTTGAGGAGAGTCCTATTTCTTCCATCTGTCCATTCATCGGATAAGATGTTGCATCCTTTCTCTTCCGAATTTTTTTCTGATCATCAACTACAACCTTTGTATTTTGTACTGCTTTCTCTAGCAATGGCCCATTGAAGTCATAAGTTGTTGGGGCCTTTAACCCCTTACCTACAACTGTAAATGCAATAACCAAACCTTCCCAATATGGGTTGTTCAACGCATTGAAAGGCAAATTGTTGTAGGGCAAAAAAATTTATGTTGCTATCATTGCTTTCTCATGTTTTTCTTTATTCCGTTGTGTACCTTCAAGTGAAGGTTGTGCTCCTGGAACATTGCGTCGAATAAAAAAATTTGGGTCTGATGAAAGAGGATTCGGAGTCTCAGTAACCTCATCCTCATTGTTAGCAGAAGATGAATTTAGTTAAGATGAAAGACAGTTGCACTTTTGCGAGTGTGACCAAGAGGAGATGAACTGGATGCATTTGGATTCATTGCAGCTATCATGGCTTCTTCTTTTTTTTCCCTTTCTTCTTTTTGCAAGTAATATTCAGCAAGAAGGGCCTTCATGTGTCTAATAATCTTTGGAGTTGTCTTGGGGCAGCCTTCCACACTTTGTCCGGATATTCTAGCAAGGTGGTATTTTAATCTATTCACTCCACCTGTCATCCATTTGCCACATTCCGTGCAAGTCACATCTCCCTTTTTATTTCCCCTTATTCCATACTACCATACCTCATCTTTCTTTTTTCCTGGTTTTGGGACTGCCTTGCCCTTTCTATTTGAAGTTGACATGACAGTTATAACATGAAAAAAGTCAAAAGGGTTTTATGGAAAATTAACCAAAAATTGATAATGAATCATTTGATAACAATAGCATTAAAAAACAAGATAAAATGCAAGGAAATAAGTCAAAAAGGGAAATAGAAATGTTTTTGCTAGCATTTCCCCTTGTTTTTAAAGATTTTTTTTATTTCTAATGAAAGGGAGGGAAAAAGACTAGAAAAATTATTTATCTGAGTGTATGTTGTTGATTTGACATTGATTCTTCAACCTCTCCACACCCTAAAACCCTGTTATGACAAAGAGCAAAGAGCAAATGAGAGAAAAAGTTAAAAAAAATCACTTTATTGAAGCGTTGGGCATGTTGACTAGGTGACACGAGTCGAAGTGAAAGACTCACGAGTCCCGATGGAGGACTCGTGTGAGTCAATGACGAAAACTTGCGAGTCGACTCGCAATGACTCGCCTGGACTCGGGTCACGAGTCCATGGCGAGTCTACTTGGCTCGCCATTGGACTTGCGAATCCACGACGAGTCCTGCGAGTTTTTCAACTATGGTTTTCCATGCCAAATCATAGATAAACATATATAAACGATAACAATAACATGGAAAACAAACGATAAAGGAACACACCATAAATTTATGAGTTCTCCTTGAATAACAATGGAAAATACAATAATTTAGATCTGATATGTTATGATATTACTACAACAGCGAACAAGTTCCTTCAAATATGAGGATTATAATTAAGCAAAATAATTACACACATCCGAATGCGTAAATGGAAGCCCATTACCAAGTGGAATGCGTGAATTCCTTAAATGGTGACCAAATATGAAGTGGTTGATTGGTATAGGCAGCAAATGACTCCTCATATTCTGATATACAAAGCTGACCTCCAAAACCTAGCTAAACAATGCCAAACACTATAAAAATATGTCAAATACTTCTTCAAAGTTGCAACAATCAACGAAACGGGGTTTCAAAACCTTAGCTCCAACAATATAAAATTATTTCAGTCCATAAACACTTGTCAAAAGACCATGAAAATAATGTCAAATTAATGATATAGCTGTGTCATGATCAAAACTGCAATTAAATTAAATTCTTGTCAAACCCTCTAAAGAGATTTTCAGTTGAAACCTCTAGAAATCTAATAATGAGCACAATGGTGAATTTTGGATGAATCCACACCTAAGATGGATTTGGGTTTCCGTTCCCACCAAGAAACTCCAAGAGTTTTCGTCCTTAGATTTCTTATATTGAAAGCCAAGTTCCCAAACTTCTTAGAGAGATAAATAAAATAATAAACCAAGTATATCAAATGACTTCCTCAAATCCCCTTTTATAACCTTCTCATGAAGTTTCCACAAACCCTCTTTAAAATTCCCACTTTTAATAATTTAATATTTAACTTGCATATGGTAAATGATAATAAAATGACGCCCTCATATAGATTCTTCATTAGTATAAAGTCACTTTAATATTCTTATACCTCCATATGTTGGCACCCCATTTGGCATAATAATTAAGTACTAAATAAATTGATGCACTGAGATGGAGAGTATTGAAATAGACACATAAGGGGTCAGCCAAATAACCTTGAATTGCCTTCACAGGGCACCCTAATAACCACATTAGCCTACGGGGACCACTGATAATAGGCTAACCTCTTAAAATAACTTATGCTTACAAAGGCGCAAAAATGGGGACATTATAGAATATAAGGAAAAAGATCATATCAGACTTTACAATGTTCATAGACAGACATAGAAAAGGATTAATTAGATAAATAGAGGAATAGATTGATCAAGAACCAACAATAAGGATAGAACGAACCAATCAGATCTATTACGGTGATCTCATTCAGGCATAAAGAATTAAATATAATCTAGAAATTTGTATAAAGTGTCAGTTCTAATAATAAGCAGCATAGTGGGTCCTATTTATGATTTCTTGCTTATGAATTATCATCTGATCTTTTGTGCGAAGAATACATGCAATAATGTGTAACACTTTTGTTTGCTAATGCTTTAATCAATCATGGTAGGGATAATAAGGAAATACAAGGAGGGAGAAAGTGTTATTAAGTTTTCTAAGAAAACCTCATGATTGTGACAGATTGTCCCATTAGGCCAAAAGGGTGCAACAAGTGCCCCCTCCCTTCGACATAGAAGGGAAGGACCCTCCTAACACCCTATTGGAGTTTCTTCAAACCCATACTTTGATTGACCATTATTTTAAGGAACTCTAATCATGAGGAGGATAAGGGTGGCAATAGAAGAGCAAAACAACTATGGGATTTCTCACTAGGTACACTCCATCATATGGATGGCAAAGCGGCACATAATGGCCAAGAGGGATGACGGCTTCTCTGGGGCCTAGGGTAGATGATTGTTTGAGGCACTCTAATATTCCCCTATTTCTTATATTTCAAACCCAAATGTATCCTGGAACATAACTCTTACTTCGATAGAACATGAAACAAAGGTTGTTTATCATATTCCACCTGAAATGAGGGTTTTTATACCTTGGTGCATAGAAGAAAGGCCAACACAAAACAATTTATATGCTAGTCAAGGGTGGCAACGGGCTTGTAAGAATGTCGTCCTACTAGGACCGTTGCAGCCTAGGACAAAGAGCGAACTTATAGAGTCAAGTAACCCCTTACAACCTCCGCCCAACTCCACAAGATGCAACTATTTGTAGGGTGACTAGACATGTTTGGGGAAAGCAGGTACAAGCCGCCAAGCAAGAGGGTTGTGGTAGACATCCACTCTTAGGCTTGGTGCAAAAATGGCTTTGGGAAAATCCATCATGTCTCTTCCTCCAATGTGTTTATACTCTAGGAATATAATATGGCTTGACTAATTGATTAATTATATATATACATATATGAGTATATTGCTTATGTTTCTTATGTTATGATTGCAGGATCCAAATCTAGGATCGTATTATTTAGAAAAGTTTAATTTAGTAAGATGTAAATTTAACCCTAATTTGTTGCAATTGTGATTTTTCGGCACATAAGGAAGGGGACATTACATTGTTACTGCACTTTGAATTACCTTTTTTCGTTATTGCATTCAAACTATCTTTTGTAGACTTTGAAACTTTGAATCCATGCATGCCTATGGGTTGTTGCCTTTTGCTAGAATATCCACTTTCTATAGGTATGATCACTGTTGTCTTGAAAACTATGGAATATCAACTTCTATCAATGTCACTTGCCTTCCTTCATGTGTGACTACAAATCTATTACTATTAGTAGCCTTATGAGTGTCTTACGTCTTTGTCTCGATTCCCATGCCATTATATCACAAATCTATACTTTTGCCACTAAAAATCAATATCACAACATTCTAAATTGATACCTTGTTGCCTACTTCACAGTCTGGAGGTGCTACTCATGCCCTACAAATCTATTACTATTAGTAGTTGTATACTATCTTATGTGTTTGTCTCGGTTCCCATGCCATTATCACAAATCTATACTTTTGCCATTAAAAATCAATGTCACAACATTCTAAATTGATACCTTGTTGCCTACTTCATAGTCAGAAGGTGTTACTCATGCCCTTTGTTCTCCACTATAAATGCAATCACATTATTGTTCTGCATCTATTCACAATCTTCAACAAATACCTTTGGTGGCTCCTTAACATCATGGTCTTTCAATAGGAGTGCTCATGTTTGCTTTCATGTCTTCAATGTTTTGACCCTTTATTATATATATCATTGCAAACCCCTTGTCATGTTTCCTTTGATTGTTTATTCTCCATATCTTCCTTCTCCTTTGTCCTTTGTCCTTTTGATTTGTATCCACTGTGCTTTTCAATATTCAAGGTTCACTACTATTCTCTTCAAAAGTCTTGAAAAGTATTGTTGCATTGCATAATAGTCTCTCTTTATCTTGTTGACTATAATAGGACAGTCTCTTGAAACATTCGTTTTCCTTCATTTTTGAATGACTCTTGGTAAGTATTCATCTCTCTGGTGTCTTCAAAACATGAATGCTCATGCCACTAAACGAACACACTACTTAGCTGTTTTGGATAAAAAGATCATTGTTTTGTCAATTTAAAGAGACTGTCCTTTCTTTTCTACAGTCACAACTCTCTCATTTCCCTTTGTGTTCTCAAGACCATGTATTGTTAAGGTTATTCGACTATGTATAATATAAGTTCAACTTAGTAACCTTCCATCACAAACACCAAACTGTCCACTTGAAATGCTTGATGGAGTTGTTCACAAGTATGTACCATTAGACTGCATCTTATGATTTTCCTTCTTGATGTCTTCATGTATTGTGAATTCTTGTGGCCGGTCAGTTTTGTCTAATAAACCCAACACGACGACAGCATGACCTTGAAAAGAAAACATGCAAACATTCATCTTGATGCCTATTATGAATCGGCAGTGATTACCTTAACAGCGTCTCATATTGTCCATTCTATCGATACAGGTTTAAGAAGGTGTTGACATGAAAGGAAAGTTGAATATCAAAAATCATTGCAAATCGATGTTACAAATAACCCACATGAAACCCTCTCATTCCCTTAACTACTGTCTTGTGATGCTCACAATAGATTAAATACTGTCATAAGGTAATTGCCATATCTTTTCTCTTTTGGGCCTGCCAACCTATGCATTGTTACACTTTGTGTTAACTATGTTTTGTTTTGAGAATAACTCATCCCTTTCCTTATGACCATTGGATCAAACCCATCAATAGCCCTCTAATATAATGTTTCTTTAAGTCTACACATCATGGCAACTATCACTATTAATTTAATGGACTGCCTCTCTTGAAGGCACAATCTTCTTGCATTTGCATAAGCACTCCTATGCCTATTAGCTGGGTTAGGATTGTCATGCTATAATATGCAAGGGATTATTATTGCATTGCTTGTTTCCAAGCAAGAAACTATCCTTCAACATATCCTTTCAGTGCCACCTATGGCCTAACTGGTAACATATGCAATCGTTGTGAAGCAAAAAAAAG
>MU223182.1:762152-777790 GCA_018584345.1 Thuja plicata | reverse complement strand
AATAACAAATGACCTGCAATCTTCTATGATTGGATTGTATTCTTTATACACTATACAGTTTGTGCAACTCAATACCAAATTCAACCATTTGACAGTTGTCTCCCAAGACTCTATGATCTTCATCATGGATAAACTTTGTCAAGTATGTTTGTCAAACATCATCCTCTCTTATCACTATCTTTTCCTTCGAGCGGTCTTTTTGTCCTTGATCACTTTTGAAACATTCTTTCATTCTTGAGCAGACATGTCTTTGTGCTCCAAACTCAAACCTCTTTGTCTTTAGTTTCCAGACCCAAAATCTATTCATACTTGGTCCATCACTTGTTCGTAGTGACAGTTCCTATCCACTGAAGATTACTAATAAATCTTCTCTTCTGTGCATGTTTCAAAACTAAGTCTTTTGTATTCGCAAAAACTTGTCCTCTGTATTTCAGCATGCAAATAACCATGTGTACAGTAATGTGTTTGTACTATTGCAACTCACACCATAAGAAATTTCAAAGGGGTCGTTGAGACTCTTGCATGCAGGAAAGGTCATTCTCAGTCTCACCTCATAAAACTTAAACCAGTGACAGCAAACGTTTATTTGCAATCTCCACTTCAATATGAATACTAAATAAACCATTTTTTTATGGCTTATGTAACATTCAATATTGAGCCAATGCGTCTGGGATCTTGTATGTTCTACAAGCTTTTTGTTTACTGCTATGCCTATTAAATTACATAAATTACAATTCATCCGACAACACCCTCCCCCTTCCTTAGTGATACTCAAGATATTTCAAGGATCCGACAGTTGCCAAGAACACAATCGTCGGGAAACTTACACTTACAACTACATGAGAGCGCCAACAAACTTAATACGGATAATTAATACATTGACGACAACCAACATTATCAAACATAATTGAAAAAATCGTACGCCAACTACAATTTTCCAGCATATTCATAACATTTTGAAGGGTCTTGTCCCATACATTGAAATCTTTACAATCTACCCCATGGATATTGACCATCTAACGAAGCTTAGGAGTTGTTGATAACTCGTAACAGTCACAAAGTCTGCTTCTATTATCACCAAAATTTTATTTCTTTTTGGCATTTTCACATAGTCTTTTAACTAGTCTATCCTTGTTTTTTATCATTTTGGAATTGTATCTCGGCCACTTTCTCATAACGGTGTATAGGCTTGAGATTTTCTCTCAAATGCAAAATACATTTTCTTAAATGTTGTAAGATCGTGAAAGTAGTTCATAGAAACATATTTTGTTATCAATAACTTTTTAATGATGACCCTATATATGACTTTGACATTAGCAATTAGCATAGGTGATAGATAGAACTTTTCCACCATAATTGTATCATTATTATAGATTTATGGAAAGGAAGCAAAAAAATTGTAATTGGGTGTTTAAGCATGTGAATACACGTTTTTGCTAGCTCTTGAAATCTCTACTCCATGAAACGTGCCACTTTTGCCTTTTTTTTGGAAACTTCCACACTGAAAACTGCAGTTAAAACCCATGAAACGCGTTGGCACCAGTTGTTGCATTCTCTTGAAACCCCTCCATTTTCTTGCAAACATCTTATATGTTTTTTCTATAGTTCTGTAATTGTCTTTCACTCTGCTGTGTGGCCTTGAAACCATCCATCACTTGTTGTTATACCATGAGGGGAGATTTGTTTGAACAAGAAACCCTACCTCTCCTTTTGTGTGTATATAAAGCTCAACATAAGTAACACGAAAAATAACATTTCCCTCTCTTTGCATTGATCTTGGAAAGCAATTAGCATATACCTAGCATGAAACAAAAAACATTTTCATTTCTTAGGTGCCTAAGACTCACCGCTTCATGTATTTGACTTAAAACATTTTATATCGACCAAGAAGAGCAAAACAATCTTAAAATATTACATTTTTCCAAAAAACTAAATTAAGTGATCTATTAGTTGAAATGACTTAAGCTTTTAATGTCTCAAATAAGGAAGACATATTTTATGGAATATGTTTCAATGATTTTCCTATTATGTTGTTAGATCTCAACCAGGAGCATAATATTACTAATTTTATTCTACTTTTTGTTTTATTTGGAATTTGTGATTTAGGGCAAAAAACTAGGGCATTTAACAAAAGGGACATAACAATCAGCACTGAAAAGGATTAATAAAATTGTATATTAGGAACAATCATTCTTAGTGATCTTGGTGCCAATGATTAGAATGACCTCACAATTAGTGAGACTTGAACTCTAGAATAATCAATCTATAGGTTGAATCCCTTAAGAAATCGAGCATTATGGGGTCTATTGCCTTTGTCTAGCAATGAAGGAGTTTTGAAAGATTTGACCACCAGTGGCAATATGCCTTACTCTATATTTCGGCATTAGTAGCTAAAAATTGAAACTAATCTTGCGCAAAAATATTGATGTTTCTATGACTAATTTGTGAGAGGATAAATGTTCAGTAAATTTGAAAAATGTGGACGAGACAAGGGATTTTCCTTGTAGGACCTGTCGAGAAACAACACAAAGAGCAAGACTAGAAAATCAGAATTGGAACATCTTAATGTTACGAAGTCAGTGACTAAAGATAGCTAAATTCAAAACGATGTTAAGTTTAAACAAAATGTGAACATTTTAAAAATTGAATATCAAAGGACCATAAACATGAATGAATATTCGAATGATGATGCTTTTGAATGATGTCATTTATCCATGGTTTCAAAGAATGGTTTCTTTATACAACCTTTTTGTCACAACCTTCTCTTTAGTACTTCCTTATTTTATTATTTTAAAAATTTATTCATTTTATTTTGGCAAGGATCAATTAATGAAAAAAATTAAGTTTAAATTAGTAAAATAAATAAATAAATAATAAATAACAACACGTGTTTAATTTATTTGTAGACTAGTTTTTAGAACTCACATACAATCCCCTATTCTAGGTGTAAAACACTTAAGTCAAGGTTGTTAAGTATGATCATAAGATATCTGACTTTTGTTCTCATCAGGCATCAAGGATTACACAAAATGTTTTGAATTTAACTCCCATTTCACATAGTTGATTCTTTGTTGATTTGCAACTTACTCATCCTTCTTGGTTGTAAGATAAGAGATACTCGATTTGAAAGAGTAAGGATAAACAATACAATTCATCTATTCTTTTAAGTTTGCCTCCATTCAAAGGAAGGAGAAGAAGAATATTGGTGTAGGCTAGGCATGAAGATCAGAACAAATTCATTATTTTCTCTTCCAAATTCATTTTTTTCTTTCATATTTATTTAGATGATTTGCGAATGAATCTAGTAGCTTAAATTCAATATTTATTTGTGTTTGATGAAATATAGTGCAGTAGGAAACCAGCAACCCCTTACGAAGTTTCGCTAGAGGACACAAGCATAGACAATTGCCCAATCAAAAGTTAGACGTTGACATAAGCTTTATATTTATGCCTTACCTTAGCATGGCAAACCATGAAATATTTTACAAGTTGGTCTCTATTGTGTTATTGGATGTGGTTTTGAAATTAGGCGGTGTTATATAGTTGTGTATCTTCCCAACTGTGCAAAGAAAATGTTGTCGTTATCTTTATTTTAAGTATTTGTATAGTTAATGTAAATTCCTCATGCAAGTAGGGGAAACTCCTAGATCATTTGATACCCACTTCATAGTTTGAGCTGCAGGAAAAAAAATTTAATTGAGAATTTTACTAATTTCTCATGACAACCTGCATACAAATAGATCCGTAGAAGAGATTTTTTAAATATTCTTCCTTGTTTTCTAAGGTAAATAGTTTTGAGACAATTTTTGTTTTTTTGTAGCTTTGGAGTCAACATTATAATCAATCAACCTTAATTATACTTGCATAGTTTTAGATTGGTAGGCACAATGTTTAGCAAGAGAAGTTATTGTCAAACATTTGTTAGTTACATAGCTTAGTATTTGCTTGTTGAAACTTAACCTATTTTTTACTGAGAAGCGTCTATTTGCAAATGAATTTGGACATGACACGCCCTTCAATTGGAAGACATTATTTTTGCTAATATTTTATTCATGTGACAAAATCTAGGCTGGTAATAATATGTACACTTTTTTGCACTGTGATTGTATTTATCTTATGAGAGTAGTCTCAGATATATCGAGAACTATATATGTACATGGTTTGAGCAACATTATTATAAATTTGAAAACATTATAAGAGCACTGAGATTTCCAACATAAGTTGCCATTTTATTTTAGACTATTTTAGAAATACAATAGTTATGATTGCTGCAACAAATATAGCGGTTTATTTTGATTTAGTGTTAATAATTATGTGGTATAAAACATGTGGCCACATCTAGGCCGACAATAAGATAACCTTAAGACAATCATTTGGGTATACAAATAAATATATATTAATGCATTGCTATTTACTAGTGGGATTTACAAAATTAATCAGGTCTAATCTATACTTTTATTTAGAAATCCACTTAAAAATTTCATATTAAACAAGTTGTGAATAAACACCGAAGTCAAAATCCTGAGAAATTAGGACTTAAATTAGTATGTTGGAACATTACCTTCTACGCTTCATTACATATATGATAAGGCGGGGGTTGATTTAAATGATGTAAACTACAAGAATTATTATCAATATTGAGAAAAATTTTGAAATGCTAGTATAGGAAGAAAGGGAATAAAAGTTCAGGTCTAATTGAGGATCTATGATGCCTTAAAAATTACAAATATTGCCTAGGATATTCAACTAATTTAAATTTCATAAGTTTGGAAATGATATTAGATCAATCAACCCACTGTTGCTAGATTTTAAATGGTTACATTTCAATAGAAAACATGTCTTTTATAAATAATACTGACCTTGAATAAATGTGGACATAGAAACTATAATTACTAATGTTGTTGGATTTGTCGATACAATAAAGAATTTGTCTAGCTAGACTATAATGTAGGCAACAACATATCTCATGTGAAACTGTATTTTCCTTTACAGATCATAACAACTCTTAATACTTTCGAGTACTTATTGATTTCTATCCCTGAAAAGAAGTCCCCATGCTGTTTTAAGTTTGACTTATAACAAGATTAAGGTCCCTAAGCTTTTAAAAGATCCAAGTTGTTGGAATTTTTTAGAATATTTTCACTTGCATTCTTGTTGATGGAGGTCCAACATACAGTTTAAGTCAAAAAGTGATTTTGAGAATACACATGTACAATAGTAAGCATAAGTGAGTTTATTTCTCTTAGAGAGGTTCCTATACAATTTTCTTTCAAAAAGAATTCTTCTAAAAACAATTTGAGTACTAATGAAATATCTCAAGGCATACAAAGACAAAAGATGGATAAAGATAGATAATGATAGACCAGCAATTGCGATTCCAATTAATGCACATACGAATCTGATTGCTATTACAATATTGTCAGAAGCTCAAGAAGTTTTGCACCTTAGCCTTGTAACGATAATTCCGCATTTTGGGTCGGGTTATACAATGGAAACTAACAATAGGGCTGAAGGAAGATTAAACTCACAAAGTACGCTGATGCTAATGGAAATGCCACCTTACAATATGTATCGTTGATCACAGATTTATGATCATTGATATCGCTGCCAAATCAACATATAATATATTGGTCACAAGATTTAGGGCACACTAAACGCAGATATATGGGATATTGAGTCACCGCCTATAATATGTTGCCACAATGATGTATATCAGATTGATACAGATCACAATCTCCAACAATGAGATCATTGCCAAGTATGTAATGAATATATATTTACCACTGTTTGTGATTGATGATAAAGGAAATGGATGATAGCATGTTCATTGCTCCAAGAAGGCTAATATATGTATGAGGCTGATTACCTCCAATAACAAGCAATTCAACCATATTGGCTCCATGATTTGAATTTGATTATAGGTCCACGCTAGCATTGGTGTCAATAATACGCCACACAAAGGGTTCCCTAATATTGATCATTAATAGCTCATTGGGACAAGGATGAGCTATAACTAGAAAAATAGAATTAGGTCTTGATTAGAGGAAGGGACATGACAATCCTTGCTTTCTGAAATTGCTTTCCACAAGCAATTTCAAAATAGGATTCTCTCGAATCTGCTCTCTCCCATGTAGCATCCTCAACTAGTAAGTCCTTCCATTTGACAAGATAGTCCTTTATTTTATGGAGTCTTAGCTTTCTCTCCCTGAAATTTACGATCTCACCTGGCTCCAATGCAAGATTGTCTTCATCATCAAATGGCAGAAGCTCCACCGAAACTGTGACTTGCTTGCCCAAGAGCCCTCTTAAGACAAGGGACATGAAACACATTATGTATCCAAATATTCTCTAGAATCTCCAACTCATACGACACCTCAACAATTCAAGTAATCACCTTGTAAGGACCTTAGAAGAGGGGCTTAAGCTTCTCCATGCCAGTTCTCTTCAAAGAAGATTGCCTATAGGTTTGTAAGCGAAGGTGACATTGGAAGGTTGTCATGTGAACATCTTGCTCCCTCACTCCAATTTGGTGATATATGAATCTGAGATTTATCTTCGAGTAGACTGCCTCGTGAAGCTCAACCAATAACTCATCTATCTGTGGGATAGGGTATCTATTCTTGATTGTCTTCTTGTTTAGAGCCCGAAATTCAATGCACATCTTGAGAGTCTCATCCTTCTTCACCAAGACCACTGAAGATGTAAAAGGGCTTGAGCTAGGCCTAATGTGTCTCATGTCAAGAAGCTATTAAATTGCATTCAAAATTTTGTTCTTGAACTTATTGGGATGCTTGTAAGGAGTCATGGTGACTAGTTTGGCTCCCTCATGTAGCTCTATCGTGTGCTCGAAGCCTCTTTACAGTGGTACCGCTGGGGGAATGTCACTGAAAACCAAAATGTGCCTACCCAACATTGTTTGTAACTGTATTGTTTGACTTATGATTTGAACTCAAAGATGCAAAATCCAAATCCAAATCTCAAAATTTTGAATTCAAATTCCCTTTTTTTAGCGTAATGAAAATCCAAGTTCAAAGCATAATGAATAGTACTAATGGTCTGAGCCTTGAAGAAAATCCCACTAATTATCTTGGTTTGAAAGGGTTCAATTCAAACACACTTAAGATCCTGGGTTTACTAGGATGTCTGATTGTAAATTGGTGTAATCATGATGCTCAAATCTGAATGAGTATAATGCGGCTATAAGTAAGAGTGTTGTGTGCTTGCAGGGTTAATGCCTCCTAAGGATTCAAAAGCGACTAGTTCATCAAAAGCTCCCACAACAGACGAGAGTCACAAGGTCACCCAGATGATGTACAAGCATCAGGGTGTCGTGTACAAGACAAAGATCACCTCAATATGGGATCAAGTTGGGGATGTGGATTTGGGCCACATCAACCTGGTTGAGTTCAAGAGAAGAATGTATGATCTATTGGCGACCGACTTGGCCAAAAGAATGGTCTAAAACAATATCGCGCAAGCAGCTGGATTTCCGCTAGCACTGCAAAAGCAAAGAACTCATCTTGGAATGTTGGATACCATAATGGTAGCCATGCAGGCTAAGGTCTTCACAGATTTCAACAAGAAGGCGATTGTTGAAACTTTCAATATTCCCACGTACAAAAGGATGTCCTGTATGACTGTCGAATAAACCAAAGGGTTATATGATCAAAGACCCAATGATTGCAAGATCAAGATTAAGAACTCTTACCTGAAAAGCTCGAGGCAACACTATTCAAAGCTTCCTAAGAAGAAAATGAAGAGAGGAGAGTTCCTTAAAGATTATCGTGATATGATTATCATGTTAAGCAGAGTGATGGGGCTTCCAGAGTTAGATAATTTGAAGACCGGAAGGATTGGGCACAGATCATAAGCGACAATAGCCACACCCAACTCATCAATTTGGAGACTTCCAAACTCAAAGCAATTAGTATATTTTCCTATGTAGTATAAATGTTGGCTCGACGTACTAGGTATGGAGGTCTATATTATGAAGAACCAATAGGTCCAAGAGAAGGACAATACATGGTGTATGAGGCATATTCCCAGTTGAACCTGCACCATAAGACGCAAAAAAAAAGGGCTAATGATGTGTTTACTATAAATATAGTGCAGACCTTAAAGGGGGATTGGAGCAAAGGTTATCAACAAAAGCAAAGGAGGGGATCAAAGACTATGGTTCTTGGTTCATTGAGTTTCCTACATTCACTTATATAAGAGTCTCAAGATATTTAGGGTTAGGTTATTCATTATCGAGCATACCCTAATGACAAATTGGTATTGTTGGAAATTTCACGACAACTTTATGAAATAGATAAGGTAATCATGGGATAAACAATCCTATAATCTTGTGGGGAGATAATGAAATCTGCACCACTACTTCTTGTGCAAAGTGTTCAAAGATTGAATTGTGCTTCTATGGATTTGATTGGCACTTAACCCAACGTAATTATGCTCCCCTGAGGAAGGTTAGGGTGGCATATAGTCAAGATTTTAAACACAAGTATTCTCTAGAGGACTACTAGGCCAATTGTATTGATGACATGAAGTTTGAAGGCGCTCCTTTTCTAGGATGAGTGTCAAAAAACTTTGATTTTATGAGTTGTTCCCAATTCCTGACCAGGTCCAGGAAACTAATGACATTATTCAAGATTGGGATTATGGTAGAGAGAAACACAAGGATCTCCCCCTTATTGACTGGTCTCGTGAAGTTCTCACTAATATTAACACCATCTCACAACTATGACCTAATGGAGGACTTGTAATCACATTCTGATGAAGAAACAAAATAGGACAAGGGTGAGGCCTCTCAATTAGAAGGGTCAAAGAAAGAAAAGACATCAAGGAGAAGAAGAAAGAAAAGGGAAGATCATTGCTGAGAGACATCCTACGGAGAGGCTAGAAAGACCACAGAGTCCTGCAGGACCTGGTCCTCCGCTGCTCATGAAGAAGACCATACTACCTTCATTTCTACTACCTCTGCTACCATACTTGAAGGAGGTGAAATACTTAAAATAGCCAAGGAATCACAGGAAGAGGAAGGACAATTGCTTGAAGTTGTAGCATTTGGCGTAGACCCTTTTCAAGAGGATATACCATTCCAACGACTTGAGGGTCTCCAATTGATTATGGAAAATGATTTGGGGGAAGAAAATGATGACAAAGAAGAAGAAACAAATAAAATTTCTGAGATCAATCAAGACAATCTCTTAATAGAGGTCCCTACTAAAGAAAAGGGAAAACAACAGTTAGAACAACAACCAAATCAGCAAAAGGAGAAAGAAGAACAACATACAGAGACTCATCCTGATGAATAAGAGGTGATGATAATAGAGAACCAACCTGAGAAAAAGAAACAACAAGAAGATAAGGATATTGAGAAGGTTGTAGAAGATTCAAACTCTAATCCAGATAACTCTTCTCTTAATCAGTCAATAGCTCTTGCTTAGTTGGAACAAATGGTGAGAAAGAAGTTAATGACATGACCCCCACCATTAACTTTGGAAGCATTATTTAACCAAATTGGTCATCCCCAATAGAAGAAGAGAAAGATATACTCGATTACCAAGGATGTTGATCATCACAGGTCAATCCAAGTTCACCATTGCACATTATAATGTAACCATGATCAACCTGGGGCCCGCCACTAAGAAAGAGGACATTGACGAGCTAAGGGAAAATAGAGAAGTTGTAATTGAAAGGTTGGAACAAGAGGAAGCAGCTAAGAATAAATATAAAGCTCAAGCAAAAGGAGCAGTTGCATTCCTAAAACATCTCTTAGAACCAATTCACCAAGCAAACAATTCTAGGAAGCGAGGACTGTCATGACCCTTCTAATCAAGACCTAATTCTATTTTTCTCCTTATAGCTCATCCTTGTCCCAGAGAGCTATTAATGATCAATATTAGGGGACCCTTTGTGTGGCGTATTATTGGCACCAATGCTAGCGCAGACCTATAATCAAATTCAAATTATGGAGTCAATATAATACTTGGTTGAATTGCTTGTTATTGGAGGTGATCGGCCTCATACATATATCAGCCTTCTTGGAGCAATTGAATATTATCGATCAGCTCATTCTTATTATTTGTAATTCTAATTTGGAATTAGATATTTGACCTTGTAGCTTCTAAGTTGCAAGATCCTCCCTAGTCTGCTAATCAATTTGGAAAAGTCTCCTTCGGAGACAAAATCGACTATGATATCTCATTCATACCATCGGCAATACAAAGATCAGAATAACAACAATATGGTGGTTGTCACCTCTTGGGTGCAAACACTTGGTAAGAGTTGTGAACATACTATCATCCATTTCCTTTATCATCAATCACAAACAAGGGCAAACATATATTCATTACATAATTGGCAACAATCTCGTTGTTGGAGATTGCGATATGTATCAGTCTGATAGACATCATTGTGGCAGCATATTATTGAGGCAGTGACATCAATATCCCATTAATCTGCGATCAGTGTGTCCTAAATCTTGTGACTAGTGTATCATATGTTGATTTGGCAGCGATATCAATAATCAGAAATCTGTGATCAACGATACATAATGTAAGGTGGCATTTCCATCAGAATTGGCGTACTCCCTAAATTTAATCTTCCATCAGCCCTATTGTTAGTTTTCATTGCAAAACCTGACCCCAAATGCGGAATTATCATTACAAAGCTAAGGTGCAAAACTTCTTAAACTTCTAACGATATTGTAATAGCAATCAAATTCGTATGTGCATTAATTAGAATTGCAATTGTTGATCTATCATTGTCTATCTTTATCCATCTTTTTCTTTTGTATGCCTTGAGATATTTCATTAGTACTCAAATTGTTTTTAAAAGAATTCTTTCTGAAAGAAAATTGTATAGGAACTTCTCTAAGAGAAAAGAACTCACTTATGCTTACTATTGTACATGTGTATTCTAAAAATCACTTTTTGACTTAAACTGCATATTGGACCTCTATCAACAAGAATGCAAGTGAAAATATTCCAAAAAATTCCAACAACTTGGATCTTTTGAAAGCTTAGGGACCTTAATCTTGTTATAAGTCAAACTTAAAAAGGCATGGGGACTTCTTTTCAGGGATAGAAATAAATAAGTATTAGAAAGTATTAAGAGTTCTCATGATCTCGAAGATCTAAAACCAAGTAAAGAAAAATATAGTATGACATGAGATATGTTGTTGCCTAAATTAGGGTCTAGCTAGACAAATTCTTTATTGTACTGACAAATCCAACAACATTAGTAATTATAGTTTCTATGTCCACATTTATTCAAGGGCAGTATTATTTATAAAAGGCATTTTTTTCTATTGAAATGTAACCATTTAAAATCTAGAAATAGTGATTTGATTGATCTAATATCATTTCCAAACTTATGAAATTTAAATTAGTTGAATAGCCTAGGAAATATAAATGTAATTTTTAAGGCATCATAGATCCTCAAGTAGTAACTTGTATTCCCTTTTTTCCTACACTAGCATTTCAAGAATTTTCTCAATGTTCATAATATTTCTTATAGTTTACATCATTTAAATCAACCCCCGCTTTATCATATATGTAATTAAGTCTAGAAAGTAAGGTTCCAGCATACTTATTGAAGTCCTAATTTCTCAGCATTTTGACTTCGGTGTTTATTCACAACTTGTTTAATATGAAATTTTTAAATGAATTTCTAAATAAAAATATAGATTAGACCTGATTAATTTTGTAAATCCTACTAGTAAATAGCAATGCATTAATATATATTTATTTGTATACCCAAATGATTGTCTTAAGGTTATCTTATTGTCGGCCTAGATGTGGCCACAAGTTTTATACCACATAGTTATTAATACTAAATCAAAATAAAATACTATATTTGTTGCAGCAGTCATAACTATTGTATTTCTAAAATAGTCTAAAATAAAATGACAACTTACATTGGAAATATCAGTGCTCTCATAGTGTTTTCTAATTTATAATAATATTGCTCAAACCATGTACATATAGTTCTCAATATATCTGAAACTACTCTCATAAAATAAACAGAATCACGGTGCGAAAAAGTGTACATATTATTACAAGCCTAGATTTTGTCACATGAATAAAAAATTAGCCAAAACAATGTCTTCCAATTGAAGGGTGTGTCATGTCCAAATTCATTTGCAAATAGACACCCCTCAGGAAAAAAATAGGTTAAGTTTCAACAAGCAAATACTAAGCTATGTAACTAACAAATGTTTGACAATAACTTCTCCTGCTAAACATTGTGCCTACCAATCTACAACTATGAAAGTATAACTAAGGTTGATTGATTATGATGTTGACTCCAAAGCTACAAAAAAACAAAAATTGTCTCAAAACTATTTACCTTAGAAAACAAGGAAGAATATTAAAAAAATCTCTTTTATGGATCTATTTGTATGCAGGTTGTCATGAGAAATTAGTAAAATTCTCAATTAAATTTTTTTTTCTGCAGCTCAAACTATGAAGTGGGTATCAAATGATCTAGAAGTTTCCCCTGCTTGCATGAGGAATTCACATTAACTATACAAATACTTAAAAATAAAGATTAACAAAAATATTTTATTTGCACAATTGGGAAGATACACAACTATATTACACCGCCTAAGTTCAAAATCACATCCAATAACACAATAGAGACCAACTTGTAAAAAATTTCATGGTTTTCCATCCTAAGGTAAGGCATAAATATAAAACTTATGTTAACGTCTAACTTTTGATTGGGCAATTGTCTATGCTTGTGTCCTCTATCAAAACTCCATAAGGGGTTGATGGTTTCCTACTGCACTATATTTCATCAAACATAAATAAATATTGAATTTAAGCTACTAGATTCATTTGCAAATTATCTACATAAATATGATCGAAAAAAATGAATTTAAAAGAGAAAATAATGAATTTGTTCTGATCTTCATGCCTACCCTACACCAATATTCTTCTTCTCCTTCCTTTCAATGGAGGCAAACCTAAAAGAATAGATGGATCCTATTGTTTATCCTTACTCTTTTATCGACTATCTCTTATCTTACAACCAAGAAGGATGAGTAAGTTGCAAATCAACAAAGAATCAACTATGTGAAATGAGAGTTAAATTCAAGACATTTTGTGTAATCCTTGGTGCCTCAGGAGAACGAAAGTCTGATATCTTATGATCATACTTAACAACTTTGACTTAAGTGTTTTACACCTAGACTAGGGGATTGTATGTGAGTTCTAAAAACTAGTCTACAAATGAATTAAACATGTGTTGTTATTTATTATTTATTTATTTATTTTACTAATTTAAACTTAATCTTTTTCATTAATTGATCCTTGCCAAAATAAAATGAATATATTTTTAAAGTAATAAAATAAGGAAATACTAAGGAGAAGGTTGTGACAAAAAGGTTGTATAAAGAAACCATTCTTTGAAACCATGGATAAATGACATCATTCGAATATTCATTCATGTTTATGGCCTTTTGATATTCATTTTTTAAAATGTTCACATTGTGCTTAAACTTAACATCGTTTTGAGTTTAGCTATCATTAGTCACCGTCTTCGTAACATTAAGACGTTCCAATTCTGATTTTCTAGTCTTGCTCTTTGTGTTGTTTCTTTGCAGGTCCTACAAAGAAAATCCCTTGTCTCATCCACATTTTCCAAATTTACTGAACATTTATCCTCTAACAAATTAGTCATAGAAACATCAATATTTTTGCACAATATAAGTTTCAATTTTTAACTACTAATGCCGAAATATAGATTAAGGCATATTGTCACTGGTGGTCAACTCTTTCAAAACTCCTTCACTGCTAGACAAAGGCAATGAACCCCATAATGTTCGATTTCTTAAGGGATTCAACCTATAGATTGATTATTCTAGAGTTCAAGTCTCACTAATTGTGAGGTCATTCTAATCATTGGCACCAAGATCACTAAGAATGATTGTTCCTAATATACAATTCTATTAATCCTTTTCAGTGTTGACTGCAATTTCCCTTTTGTTAAATGCCCTAGTTTTTGCCCTAAATCACAAATTTCAAGTAAAACAAGAAGTAGAATAGAATTAGTAACATCATGCTCTTGGTTGAGATCTAACATAATAAGAAAATAATTAAAACATAATCCACAAAATATGTCTTCCTTATTTGAGACATTAAAAACTTAGGTCATTTCAACTAATAGATCACTTAATTTAGTTTTTATGAAAAATATAATATTTTAAGATTGTTTTGCTCTTCTTGGTGGATATAAAATGTTTTAAGTCAAATACATGAAGCAGTGAGTCTTGGGCACCTAAGAAATGAAAATGTTTTTTGTTTCATGCTAGGTATATGCTAATTGCTTTCCAAGATCAATGCAAAGAGAGGGAAATGTTATTTTTCGTGTTACTTATGTTGAGCTCTATATACACACAAGAGGAGAGGTAGGGTTTCTTGTTCAAACAAATCTCCCCTCATGGCATAACAACATGTGATGGACGATTTCAAGGCCAAGCAGCAGAGTGAAAGACAATTATAGAACTATAGAAAAGCGTATAAGATGTTTGCAAGAAAATGGAGGGGTTTCAAGAGAATGCAACAATTGGTGCCAATACGTTTGAAGGGTTTTAGCTGCAGTTTTCAGCGTGGAAGTTTCCAATGAAAAGGCAAAAGTGGCACATTTCATGGAGTAGAGATTTCACGAGCTAGCAAAAACATGTATTCACATGCTTAAACACCCAATTACAGTTTTTTTGCTTCCTTTCCATAAATCTATATTAATGATACAATTATAGTGGAAAAGTTCTATCTATCATCTATGTTCATTGCTAATGTCAAAGTCATATATAGGGTCATCATTAAAAAGTTATTGATAACAAAATATGTTTCTATGAACTACTTTCACAGTCTTACAACATTTAAGAAAATAAATTTTGCATTTGAGAGAAAATCTCAAGCCTATACACCGTTATGAGAAAGTGGCAGAGATACAATTTCAAAATGATAAAAAACAAGGATAGACTAGTTAAAAGAATTTATGTGAAAATGCCAAAAAGAAATAAAAAGTTGGTGATAATAGAAGCAGACTTTGTGACTGTTACGAGTTATCAACAAACCTCCCAAGCTTTGTTAGATGGTCAATATCCATGGGGTAGATTGTAAAGATTTCAATGTATGGGACAAGACCCTTCAAAATGTTATGAATATGTTGGAAAATTGTAGTTGGCGTGTGATTTTTTCTATTATGTTTGATAATGTTGGTTGTCGTCAATGTATTCATTATTTGTATTAAGTTTGTTGGCACTCATGTAGTTGTAAGTGTGAGTTTCCTGACGATTGTGTTCTTGGCAACTGTCGGATATTTGAAATATCTTGAGTATTGCTAAGGAAGGGGGAAGGGTGTAGTCTGTAAGAACCCCTTGTGGCTCTAACTTTGACAAACACTGAACTGTGGTTTAATTTTGAATGTTTGACAATTTGTCAAACACTTTGCAGGCAAGCTCTGATACCACTGTAATATCCCTTGCTAAATGATGGAGAAAGATGATTTTTCTACTCAAGGAATATTGTCAAACAAGTTGCATACAATCTGAAAAATACCATAAACGAATTGCAGACCAAATATATATAACATATGATAGGCCAAACACATCAAATTTGCATCATATA
>MU223182.1:743710-753837 GCA_018584345.1 Thuja plicata | reverse complement strand
TGAACCCCCCCATAATGCTGAACTGGGAGAGGTGACAGGAACACTGAAATGCAATGCCAGAAACAACTGCAGAAGAAGAACCAGGAACACCAACAGTGCAACTGAAGTACAGACACAGGATAAAGGGCGGTGTCATCGACACACAGCATGGGCTAATGTCATGGAAGGTACGCTCACTTGACAAAGGTGGATGCGCCTAAAGCGGCATAAGCATCATAACCCCCCATGGCACTTTATAACAGAGTGCGAGTACAACAACCATACAAGGTGCTCGAAATCCCAGAAATGCAGAAGAAGGCACTTTATCTCAGTACGTTTATAGAACAAAAATGCATCAGAAGAGCATACAAGCTCAGAAGTCAGAAAAAAGAGTGAACCAGAAGTACAGTAGAGGAGATCCCAGGACCTGTAAACCCAAGCAATCCACCAGAGTGCATAAACTTCCAAACTCGAAAGAGAGAAAACCTGGAGCAGAATCTGGAAAAAAGACCCTCGCAACTGCATAGTACACTGAACCAGCTTTCCGACGATATCTCGTTTGCCAAAAACGGAGTCTGGATGAGCCAGATATGACTCCCGGAAGGCAAAAACCAATATCAGACTTTGACAGCAAAAAACACTGTTAAAACAGTAGAACCAAAAAACCTAATCACCATAGTCGGAAAGAGCTCGGAAAGAGCTTTCCGACGATATAACGAAGTCCAAAAAAGGCCTCTGTATGCTCCAGATAGAGCGAAAACAGTGAGAAGGGCCCAAAAATGCTCCAAAAAGCCAAAAGGAAGCCCCAGGGGCTAAAAAAAATGGGGCCCCGGGCACATGGCGCGCGCCGGGGGCTGGGCCGAAGCCCCTGGTCCGCCATATGACCGGCAGCCAGCAGTATAAGCCCGCGGGTTTAATAAAAAATTCCCCCACCGGCGGAGCGGGGAGGGGAGGGGACCGACGGAGGGCCGGGCGGCTGCGGAGCTGCGAGAACGGGCGGCGGCGGCCGGAGGGGCCGGAGGCGGCGGAGGAGCAGACTGGTGGCGCAGTGCGGTGGCTGCCGGGCGCTGGCCGGCGACGGTGGTGCACCGGCGGCGCGTTGGCGACGCGATTAAATTTACACTGCACGCGTTAAAAAATGCATTAAAAACACTTTTTTTGATGATTTTTCCTCGTAAACCGTGTCCGTACGGCCCTTAGGAGGCCAAAAAATTCTCCCAGAGGCTCCGGTGTCCAAATCGGACGAGCCTTATATGGATTCTGGGGTTTTTGGGCTTTCTGGACGCAACCGTGAGGTCGGTTTTTGTCCAAAGTGCCTCAAAAAATAAAGACCCCCCAGAACCACTAAAAAAATGCTAGAAAAAGCCTGGCGAACTTCAAACCCTCGCTTGCTTCAACAGAGAACAAACAGCCAGATGCAGGAGAGCTCTGATACCATGTAGAAGTTGATAAATGCAACTTCACCCAAGATTGCCTGCATGCAAGACTGCTACAAGAAGAAGCAAGAAGACAGAAGAGAGAAGACAGCTATGGCGGCCAAAAAGCCAGAGACATCTAATTCATGTTGAAAGAAAAACTTCTATATTATCAACAATAGAATTACAATACGATGTGAAAGCTCTGTAATGAAAACTAACAAGTGAATCCTTATAAAAGGAAACACGAAACCCTAAAAGGGAAACCCTAAGGTTAGCTGAAGCAAACTAGAGTGAATAGGTAAGTTACTAATTAGATCATAATGATTTAATTTAGTAACCCGATAGACTATTACTCTAACAAAACTTTC
Source organism: Thuja plicata (assembly GCA_018584345.1). Classification (NCBI taxonomy): domain Eukaryota; kingdom Viridiplantae; phylum Streptophyta; class Pinopsida; order Cupressales; family Cupressaceae; genus Thuja; species Thuja plicata. Next base: position 752,072 of record MU223182.1, on the reverse strand, counting down.
TAACTATGAAGTAGGCAACAAGGAATCAATTTAGAATGCTGTGACATTGATTTTTAGTGGCAAAAGTATAGATTTGTGATAATGGCATGGAAACCGAGACAAAGACATAAGACAGTATAAGGCTACTAATAGTAATAGATTTGCAGGGCATGAGTAGCACCTTCAAACTATGAAGTCGGCAACAAGGTATTAATTTAGAATGTTGTGACATTGATTTTTAGTGGCAAAAGTATAGATTTGTGATAATGGCATGGAAACCGAGACAAAGACATAAGACAGTCATAAGGCTACTAATAGTAATACATTTGTAGTCACACATGAAGGAAGGCAAGTGACAATGATAGAAGTTGAAATTCCATAGTTTTCAAGACAATAGTGATCATACCTATAGAAAGTGGACATTCTAGCAAAAGGCAGCAGCCCATAGGCATGCATGGATTCAAAGTTTCAAACTCTACAAAAGATAGTTTGAATGCAATAACAAAAAAAGGCAATTCAAAGGGCAGTAACAATGCAATGTCCCCTTCCTAATGTGCTGAAAAATCACAATTGCAACAAATTAGGGTTAAATTTACATCTTACTGAATTAAACTTTTCTCAATAATACGATCCTAGATTTGGATCCTACAATCATAACATAAGAAACATATGCAATACACACACACACACACACATATATATATATAGATATATATATAATTAATCAATTAGTCAAGCCATATTATATTCGTAGAGAATAAACACATTGGAGGAAGAGACATGATGGATCTGCCCAAAGCCATTTCTACACCAAGCCTAAGAGTGGATGTCTACCACAAACCTCTTGCTTGGCGGCTTGTACTTGCTTTCCCCAAACATGTCTAGTCACCCTACAAATAGTTGCATCTTGTGGAGTTGGGCGAAGGTTGTAAGGGTTACTTGACTCTATAGGTTCCCTCTTTGTCCCAGGCCGCAACGGTCCTAGTAGGAGGACATTCTTACAAGCCCCTCGCCACCCTTCTCTTGCACCTCGGGCCCTCTCTCTCGCAAGGTGGGTTTTAGACAGTATGCATAACTATTCTCTATAGCCATATTGTGGAGTCATGTGGAAGTTGTAAGGGGTTACTTGACTCTATAAGTTCCCTCTTTGTCATAGGCTGCAATGGTCCTTCTAGGACGGCCTACTTACGAAGCTGCTCACCACCCTTCCCATACCCCTTAGGCCCTCTCTCTTGCAAGGTGGATTTTAAACAGTAATATGATGTGAGTATTATTTATACCAAGATGTTGAATGTATGAGTATATTATGATTCCTCCACTACTATCTATTGATGGATTATATGCTCTTGTCTGATCTGATATCATCCGCTGGTACTTGATGCTATGTTGGTGCGATGGATTATTGTATGTATCTGATTTTCTTTCATTTAGATTGATGTTTATAATATATCTTGCAATGTTGTAGATACTTTAGAGTCCATTTATTTACAGTTGTAGATTCCTGCCCATTTTTCTTTGTGCCTTCTCTCATCGTGGCCTTCAATATCTTATACTTTTATGTCTTTATCAAGTGAGACACCCTTTGGAAATGGCCAACCTTTGACAATGATCATAACCTTTCTTAAAGATGCCTCTTTAAAGCTGATCTGCCTTGTTAATCTCTTAATTGTTTCTTTTAGGTGATTTTGAATATTAAATCATTACATAACACATTTGTCTTCTTCCTTAAATTGCACCTCAAATTATATTTACTACTCCATATTATAATCATTTTCTCTGCTCCATCTAAATTGCTTATAATTCCTTGAACGTTGCTCTTCTAATAGACATAATCAATGTATGTGTCTCCTTGATGGATGTTTGCTCGATCTGTTGATCATTATTGCTTATCCTCTTTTCTTCGTACCTTTCTTTAATCAAGGCTTCTTACCTTTATATCTCTATATCTCTTTGAAGAGGGACTATGGAAGGTTTCTATCTTTAGAAGATGGTCACACCTTTTCACAATCATGCCTCTTCCGAAACAAAATTAACAACTTCCCATTATGTTCACTAATCGTTGGCTTGATATATTAATTTATTATTAATAAACTGCCTTCTTTTATAAGTGTTGCCTTTATACTAATCGCTGCACATTTAAACCATGATTGCCATCCTCTGCTATTTTCTAGAATATTTGCTGCTTATCTCTGCCTTATAACTATTCACAGATCTGCTCAATTTATGCAAAGAAATTTTGCTACTGTTTTTCTTAGAGCTGCTCAAAGTTCTGATCTAATGATATATGATATTTCTCCTCCAAATTTGGTATAAGATTTCTTATAATACTGCTCAAAATTGTTGTAGATCTTCCTCTTAAATCCGTTCCTAACCTCCCTAGATATTCCTTCATCTCCTTCATTCCTTGTTTTATATCCCAACACATATCACTTCACCCAAAAGGTGCAACTCTTTATAAGGGGTGGTCCCACTGGGAATAAAATAATTTATTTTATTTATAATTCTCCAAGGAAGGTCAGCCAAAATAAAACACAATTTATTTATTTTAATTTTAGTTTTGTATGCAAGTATGCCAACCCGATTTAACTATATTAGGTGCCAATAAGAAGATTGACCAGCATATAAATCGTTTTGTGTTGGCCTTTCTGTTATGCACCAAGGTATAAAAACCCTCATTTCAGGTGGAATATGACAAACAACCTTAGTTTCATGTTCTATCAAAGCAAGAGTTAAGTTCCAAGATACATTTGGGTTTGAAATATAAGAAATAGGGGAATATTAGAGTGCGTCAAAAAATCATCTACCCTAGGCCCCAGAGAAGACGCCATCCCTCTTGGCCTAATGAGCAATCCCATAGTTGTTCTACTCTTCCATTGCCATCCTTACCCTCCTCATGATTAGAGTTCCTTAAAATAATGGTCAATCAAAGTATGGGTTTGAGGAAACTCCAATAGGGTGTTAGGAGGGTCCTTCGCCTCTAAGCCCAAGGGAGGAGGAACTCCTTGCACCCTTTTGGCCTAATGGGACAATTTGTCACAATCATGAGGTGTTCTTAGAAAACATAATAACACTTTCTCCCTCCTTGCTTTCCCTTATCCCTACCATGATTGATTAAAGCATTAGCAAACAAAAAAGTGTTACACATTATTGCATATATTCTTTGCACAAAAGATCACATGATAAGATCATATTCATATGAAGTATTCATAAACAGATAGCATAGATAGTATGACACAGCTATAGCATTCATTTGGCATCATTTTCATGGTCTTTCAACAAGGGTTTATAGACTGAAATAATTTTCTATTGTTGGAGCTAAGGTTTTGAAACCCCGTTTCATTTATTGTTGCAACTTTGAAGAAGTATTTGACATATTTTAATAGTGTTTGGCATTGTTTAGCTAGGTTTTGGAGGTCAGCTTTCTATATCAGAATTTGAGGAGTCATTTGTTGACTATACCAATCAACCACTTCATATTTGGTCACCATTTAAGGCAATCATGCTTTCCATTTGGTAATGGGCTTCCATTTATGCATTCGGATATGTGTTATTATTTTGATTAATTATAACCCTCATATTTGAAGGAACTTTTCACTGATGTAGTAATATCAGAACATATCAGATCTAATATCATTGTTATTCAAGGTGAATTGATAAATTTATGGTGTGTTCCTTCATCGTTTGTTTTCCATGTTATTGTTTATCGTCTATATATGTTTATCTATAATTTGGCATGGAAAACAATTATCAAACAAAATTTCAAAACTCATGAATCAGATTCAGAAAGTTAGCATGCCAGCTGTTTGACGAAATGTCAAACAGCCAAAACTGAAAATTCAGGTCAGAATTAACAGGGGTTCTTACAATGGTATTAGAGCTGGCGATATTGCCAGCCTGTTGGGGAATTTCACAATTTTGATTTCAAATTGAATCATGGAATCAAAAGACAATCAGTTGTTGGCCAAGTCTCTACATGAAGCCGGTAACATATTGGGCATTCAACATCAACCAAGAGATGTTGCCCTCAACACTCTGAACGAGATAGGTGAATATTTGTGATTGGTAGAGCAGCCACCTTCAGATTTGTTGCAGCTAGCACTTGTTCCTGTAGTAAATTCTTTAAAGCAACAAAGATTGTTGAGTGTAATGTCCTCATTCCTAAAATAGGATTTAATAATTAATAATTAAAAATAAATTAATGAACCAATAAATAAATAATATTAATATAATAATAAATAATAATATATTGATATAAAAAATTAACTATATCATGCATATAATAATTGATATAATATTATATTATATTATATTAATAAATGGATATAATAATATTATAATATAATATAATCTATTACTAAATATAATATATAATAATATAATATATTATTCACATAATAAATATAATAATAATATTAATAACCAACTACTATTTAATAACCAAGGTAATATTATTGACTATATCATATAGTCGACTATAATCGACAATAAAGAGAAAGAAACTTGGTGTTTCATATCGATCAAAGGCTATAAAGATATCCATAAATTTATATAAGTCAAGGATTATATTATAGATTCATATGAATGATCTTAAGTGTTGTCAATCTTACAGTATGGTGTATTACCTTAAGTCAACGCATATCATGTGTTTTGATAAAGAATAGGAAGGAATTAAAGTGAATCGTTAACATGCTTGCATCAATAAGGATACGAGATAATTAATCGGTTACTAATGAAAGGGTGGGATTGCTAAATAAATGAAAAGACACACCTTTTACCATCCCAAAACATATGATATAAAAGGTGATAGAAAGATATTAATCTGTGAGGGTGATACAGAGGATGGAAAAATATTGAATTATATAATATATGGGATGCTCATCGACCGTATGAAGAATTCTATTTCAGATACCTAGATGGTAGTTTTATTCATTCATAGAAACTCTAACCTGTAGAGCTCTATTGGAGTCTCAGAAAGGATGCTGCTCTTTATTCCCATTGTTGTTGAAGACCGATGTTCATTGCTGAAGACGTTGAAAGGAGCATTACATTTAATCAAGTCCTCTATTGACTAATTCATGAAGACAAGGATTATGCTATCATGTTTAAGATATGAAGTACATCACATATATATAAATATATCTATTTGAGAAAATTGAATAAAGGAAATTTATTTATTACAATACTCATCATTAAGAAGTAGGGCAAACATAAGTAATTTCACAAAAGACATTACCAATTAAAATCATAATTGGAAATTTTAAATAAAATTGAGGAAGATCCCACATGGGGACATTACATTGAGGCATCTTGACAGTGAGATCAAGTTGACGGTTGCTTCATGCTTAAGAGAGATTATGACAATTTTGGTACCTCTAGTACCCTATGACAATGACACTATGAAGGAAGTATTGCGGCTGAATTTTTATAGTTTTTAAGATCTGCATTACTTCAGCAATCCTCGTTACTCGAGAAGGGTTGCCATATTGAAGGTATTTGCAGAAACCAAAACAAGCAACCTTTTGTTGGACTTGGAGATGCAAGATCAGATGTATGGCATGTTTCATCATCTCTTCATCATTATCAAAAACAAACATGATAAAGATTGCATTGCAATAATAAGGTATATTATTGCTATGTCTATTAATAAGGGTGATGCTCTCTCCCAATACGTATTATCTTTACTATTGGCTGTTTTGAAACAAGAATGGGCAATTTCATCAGTTGCATATGCATTTGACCATAGTGTGTTCAAATAATGTGAGGGGAAGCTTAAGTCTCACTTAAGTTTTTGAGAGATTTTCCCTGCGTTTTTGGTGTACCAAGTGCATTTTTCTTAATCGTTTTGTTTTCTTGTTGACGTTTAGGGTTTTCTCACTTGTGTTTTGTAAGTTTGTATTGCAGAATGAAATTTATGGCATTTTTTTAGTCGCTTTGAAAGTTCTTATGGAGTTTTCATCTCATTTTTTCTTCATGTTAGGCTTTCTTCAAAAACACGTGTTTCAAATATGGTTTTGGTCATTACAATGCATATATTTTATTTGTTGATCTTGTAGATTTTATATGGGATTCCCTACATTGGCATTTCCTTGAGAAGTCTTGCGTGTTGCATACTTAGAATCAGCATTTCCCAAAAAAAGCCTTCCCATGATATACTCATTCTGAGTTATATGCCATGCTTTGCAAATGTAAATCTAAATCAGTATAAGAGCACTTGCAATTAGTGCAGAGATTTCCCTTTGTGCTTCATTATAATCATAAAATATCCCCTAGTCATGCCAACTTCGGCTTTTCAAAGCCATATTGCAAAGTTTCAAAGTCTTCAAAGATATAACGCATGTGTATTCTACTATTCTCAAGTGCTCAATTGTGCTATTATAATGTTCCCCATAAATGCACAAATCGGGTTTTTAGTTGAACATTGCAAGTGATATAGTCATTTCAAGTTTTGAAACCATCATTACAAGTTGTGCATACAACTAGCTTTTCCCCTACTTGTAATTGCACCTTCAAGTTCCCTTTATGCAACAAGATGATGTTCCTGTTAGAGTAGTCTAGTATAGCTAATAATTAAATCATTTAATTATTAGTCTATCTACTCTTTGCTTAAGTTTCACTTAGGCGCTTTATAATTCTTTAGGGTTTCACCTTTAGGGTTTCGGTATCCTTTTATAAGGATTCACCGCTTTCATTTCATTAAGGAGATTGTAATATTTTCATCATTGTTAATAGAAGTTTTATTCTTGCAACATGGTTTTTCAGTCTCTGGCCTTTTGGCCACCATAGTTGTTTCTTCTATCTTTTGTCTTTTGCTTCTGTTTATGTGACAGTCATGTATGCAGGTGGTCTTGGGAGGATTTGAGTTTATCAAATATAACATGGTATCAGAGCTCTCCTGCAGCCGGCTGTTCGTTCTCTGTTAAAAGCAAGCGAGGGTTTGAAGTTCGCCAGTCTTTTCCTGGCTCTTTTTATTAGTTCTGGGAGGTCTCTGTTTTTTGAGGTATTTTGGACCAAAACCGACCTCACGGTTGAGTCCGGAAGGCCCAAAAACCCCAGGATTGATATAAAATATGTCCGATTTGGACACCGGAGCATCTGGCAAAAATTTTTTGCCCTACTAGGGCCGTACGGACACATTTTTCAAAAAATAAAATAAAAAAAATCATTTTTTATGATTTTTTTAATGCGCAGCCAGTGTTTTAAAAATCGTGCAACCCGCACGCCGCTGGGGCTCTACCGCCACCGGCTGCCGCTCGGCCGGTCCCCGCGGGCCCCCGCCGCTCAGCCCCTGCTGCTCTGCAGCCGCTCCGCCTGCCGTCGGCCCCTCCGACCCCCGCCGCCCGCCGCGCTGCTCCGCCGGCCCCCGCCGCTCCGGTCCCCGGCTTACCACAGCGGCCGCCAGCCCTCCTCCCCGCTCCGCTGGCAAGCCACCGGCCCCGCACCACTCCGCCGGTGGCGGCGGTTTTGGTAGCCCCCGAGGGCTTATTTGCATAAGCGGCTGGTCATTTGTGAGACCAGGGGCTGCGGCCCAGCCCCCTGAGTGCGCCATACGCCCGGGGGCCCACTTTTTTTAGCCCCTGGGGCTCTATTTTGCCCTTTTTTGGTTTTTGGAGGTACCTGGGCCTTTTTTGCGATATCTGGAGCATACAGGGGTCTTTTTCTGACTTCCATATACCGTCGAAAAGCTCTTTCCGAGCACTTTCCGATGATGGTGGTTAGGTTTTTGGGTTCTGCCGTTTCAACAGCGTTTTTTGCTGTTGAAGTCCGATGTCTGTTTGTGCCTTCCGGGAGTCATATCTGGCTCATCCGGACTCCGTTTTTTGGCAAACGAGATATCGTCGGAAAGCTGGTTCAGTGCACTATGCAGTTGCAGGGGTCTTTTTTCCAGATTCTGCTCCAGGTTTTCTCTCCTCCGAGTTTGGCAGTTTATGCACTCTGGTGGATTGCTTGGGTTTACAGGTCCTGGGATCTCTTCTACTGTACTTCTAGTTCACTCTTCTTTCTGACTTCTGAGCTTGTATGCTTCTTCTGTAGCATTTTTATTCTGTAAACGCACTAAGATAAAGTGCCTACTTCTATATATCTGGGATCTTGTACACCTTGTTTGGTTGTTGTACTCGCACTCTGTTATAAAGTGCCATGGGGGGTTATGATGCTTATGCCGTTTTAGGCGCATCCACCTTTGTCAAGTGAGCGTACCTTCCACGACATTAGCCCATGCTGTGTGTCGATGACACCGCCCTTTATCCTGTGTCTGTACTTCTGTTGCACTGTTGGTGTCCCTGGTCTTCTTTCTGCAGATGTTTCTGGCATTGCATTTCAGTGTTCCTGTCACCTCTCCCTGTTCAGCATTATGGGGGGGTTCACCTGTTGGTTCTATTGCTTC
>MU223182.1:709093-720472 GCA_018584345.1 Thuja plicata | reverse complement strand
TATTTTTGGTTGGTGCAAGAGAATTTTGAGTTCCCTAGGTTAATTCATTAACACCTGTTGTTCATTATATGTCATGACTTTTGACCTTTGAAAAAATGGATTCTTTGGTACTTAAGTTTTTAAATTTCCTTGCTGCTGTATAAAACATTGAAACTGTATGTATCTCCTTAACTCTGCATTTCATAAGGCAGCCACGTTGCATGTAGATTACGGAAAGTTTGTTGGAAAAAAAAATAGCTTGAGTTCCATTTGATAAGGGTCGTCCTATTAGGATTTCCAAAAGTTGAGATCTTTCACAACGACTTTCAGATCTCCTATGGCATTGACTGAACAGGTTTGCGACGATTGAGCACCCAAAATATTCATCTGGCAGTTTAAAGACCATACAGCATGGGTTTTTTCTTGTTCCATCGCTAATGCATCGATGGGTTTTCTCTTTTCACGAACATTTGAAGCTTGCAATACTTTCAGTTTGTGAAAGATGAAGTAAATAATGGTTCCACAACATTTAGATGCCACCATTATTCTTCTACACAAGGTCATGCAATGATAGACATTGTATTTACTGTCTCTAAGTCCAAGTGATAATACCAAGACATGTAAGGCAGATCCTCATTTGCTTTTTTTTTTTTTTTTGTTACCATTTGCATGTGCCGCTAAATGTCGTAAATCTTTCTGCTGTGACTTCCACATCAACTCACTATCATATAAACAAATGCTTTTTTGGATATGGGACTCTTGTCCACATCTTGGAAATAAATTTATCTTTTTGACCACTTTTTCTAGTTTATCTTGATACATTTTTGTTCATGTCAAAATGTAAAATATGTTGTATTGGTCTCTTTAAGCAACAGAAAATTTTCTGCAGCTGTGAAATATTTCCTTGAGACAAGATGAGGGAAAAATCAGGCCCAGATGATGTTATGAGGGCTGACTTTCAGGCACATTTGCATCAAAGAACTTGGAATGGACATTAAAAGGATCATAAAGCATGCAAGAGGTGGAAAATGACAGTTTAATGTGCATGAGTGCAGCAAAGGAATTGGAAAAGATTGAATAAAAGGCAGAGGATAGTGCAAATTTGAGATGAGACTTCACAAACTTATACTATGGACATAATATAGAGATTGAAAGGTCGTGATAGCCAATAAAAGCCAAAGGATAATGCTGAATGTAATGCGAAATCCAAAAGACAGTTTGCAGGCTAATGGAAACATTTGTTTTAAAGAACGTTGTCCTTTTCAAGGATCATGATAGGAACAGTCTTGTGTGAGCAAAAGAGGAAAAACACAGTCAACAAAAGAGAAATGGGACTCTGGTGATGAGGTACAGGAGAACAGAGAGAAGGTCATCATCAAACTTGAAGATTCTTATCCATCATCGTTGTTATAGAGATTTTGTTAATATAGATTTGATATATACAATGTTATTATTGTGCTTTATTGTCAAAGGTAAATAGTGGTGTTAGGATGGCTGCCTTTGTCTCTTCCTTTGACAACAAAAGGTGAGATGCATGTTTTCATTGGCTTTTGATCTGTTTATTATGGCATCTTGCATCATAGTTATTGAAGCTTGTTTATAGAAAAGAAGTCATAGAGAAACCCCAAGTTCTTAAGCTTCATAATTCATAATTAGCACTCCAGTCACTCTTTTCACTCTAGTCACTCTTTTCTTCAACTTCACAATTCATAATTAGCACTCCACTCTAAGCTTCGTAATTGGCTTCACCTACTCAATCTCTAAGGCAATCCAATCCCCGGACATTAATCCAACCCTTCGAATAGAATCCAATCCCCAAATTATCAATTGTTAATCCAATCCAACCCTTCAAATAGCGAGATCCGGGTATTGATCAAATATAAAGATCCGGGTATTAGAGCCAAGAATCAAGGCCTATGCCTCCGCAGGTCCTGTTACTATAAATGCATTGCATCTGGTGGCCCATAGAATAGTAGGGCAATTGGATTTGGATCTACTATTGGCAGTGTTGGATATGCTGGATCCCTTTACACTAGTAGGGTTGGATCTTCTACTGCCCATAGAATTAAGGGGCAACTGGGGGAGGTAGATAACTATTCGGCAAGGGGGTTCACTTTACCAGTCATAGGAGCCAGACTTTTGCCCTTCAAATAGTAGGGGTGTCGGGGCGGGGGCAGGTCACAATCGAGATACCGACTAGAATTCGGCTTAATTTTCAATCAGTTCCCTACTATTGCCTATCCATTCATCAGCTTGCTTGCTAGAATACGTCGCTAGAGTGACATCATCCCGTAGTCATATGAGCAAGACCCTGCCAACGGCAACGAAGGGTGAGGCCTGGGAGCAGAAAGCAATTAGAGTAAGGGCATCGAAACACTCTCCCTCAGGCCTACTCTCTAGAATATATAGCTTGAAAGTTGGGAGAGAGAGTTCAGACTTCTAAAAAAAATTGAACCCTCGGGGTGGGTGTTCATCTATCAACGGACCTCAAAGGGGATTATGTGAAGTACAGAGGGGGTCGAGAGCCTGCCTAACTACTATAAATCTAGATCTATCCCCAGATGAGCTGAGGATGATGAATGACCCCGGCTAGAGGGCCCCCTGAACTGGGGCCGAGGGCAGCTATTTGACCGTCCAGACTAAACCAAACCCATCATATACTATGCCCATCTCTCCACCCATCTCATAACCACAGCACATACTAGTCAGTCTTCGTTTGACCGATAATATATATACTTCATAAGTTGTATCATGTATATAAGATGATATAATACAATAACGACGACTAAGGACTTTGTTTTCTCAGACGACTTTCTGATGTGGCGCATGAAAAAAGAAAAGGCTTTACGCCTGTGATCTCTTGACTTCGTTCGCGAAGGGTTCATAGAATGGATGGGGTGCTCTCTGTTGTTCGTCACGAGGTCACAAAGTGCCATCTCCTCCTACCCTGAGAAGTTTAGAGAAAGTTCTCTCATCCGTTTGATTAGAAAATCTCTCAACGAACTCATCCGTTTGATAAGAAAATCTCTAAGTTTAGAGAAAATTTCTCTCATCATTTGATAAGAAAATCTCTCAGCGAACTCATCTGTTTGATAAGAAAATCTCTAAGTTTAGAGAAAAGGGAAGACTATAGTATCAGTCCCATGCCTTGTGTGAACCATGAGTCCTAGTCTCTTTGATCACTGGATGGAAAGAATCTATTTTCACGGTAGCTGGAGAAAAAGATTCACCACTTCAGCCGGCTTTTCAAAATAGGTAGTTATTATAATTCCCCTATGGGGAATAGTAGAAGAATGTTGGAGAACTACCGAGGCATGTTCAATACCATCCCTCCTAACGTCAGGCCGGTATTGGGCCTAAGGGTGGGTATAAGAAAAGTGAAATGAAGGGAGGTGTGTTCTCTAGAAGAAGAGAGCAAGTGATTCCCTCGACCTATCAGCCCTCGACAATGAAAAGGGGTGAGTGTAGTGAGCAGCTTCAAACCCCCACCCTGTGCCAAGGATAGTTTTTTCTTCCGGGTGGCGTAAACCACAGAAACTCAGCTATGGGCAAGTAAGCCCATGTAGGGGTGGAACTCGATCATTTCATCCTCATTCTAACTGGGTCCGAATACAGAAGCGAACAGACCGCCCCCCCAAAGGCCCCCTCTTTTCTGATGGTGACATAAGTCAGTTTTTGGCACTTATTATCTTCAGATCTGAACATGATGCAATATTTGAAGAGTTTACTTTTGATAAGGGAATGAGATAGAGCATCCAAGAAGATAAGGCAATGATATTTAGAAATGTCATAATAACAAACAAGCCATGAGCTTATGCCAAAGAATTTAAGCTCCTATGAAAAGAGAGTGACTTTTAAAGGAAGGTGTGGTAAGCTGATGAAAAGGATAATCTTCTATAACAGCAAAAAATAGCAGCAGTATAGGATCACAAGGACAGTCACTAAGATCAGTACCATGTAGTATTGTTCAATCCAATGATACTCCAGTACAAGCTAGCTAAAGAAGTCAAGAGGGCTAGAGAGACTTATTATAAATGGTAGTCAAGATCAACACAATGATAGATAAAAAGAAAATAAAAGCTCAGACCAGCAGTGACAGTGGTATGGAGAATACAATAACAGTCTTATGGAGAAATGAAGAGAAGTTGCAGCAAATGTGATAAAGGACAATGTTATTTATATCAATCATATGCCCTCAAGGACAATAGAGAGAAGAAAAGGTTATGGGTACGAGACCAAGTAGAAGATGATAGTCCATAACACCCAAAGACACTGAGAAATTCCTGAGAGTAGAGTCACAATATCAATTCATAAGTATTAAGGATAGATTTAAGAAAGTAAAGTGTGGTTTCTACCATGTAATATTCATGCAACAGTTAGTTATGATGATTGCTCTCAGTTTGATAGTATGTTCACAGTTTCTCAAGATATATCTACTAATGGGAATTTGATGTTGAGATTATGAACATTTTTGACTAGTTAGTCTAACAAAGACTGTCATATCAGGTGTAACATTTATAAGCTTGAAACATGCGCAAAAGTGAGAAGATTTCTTGGTAACTTCCAATTAACAAGACTCTTACCAAGAGAAAATGATGATTTTGCCAATATGATGCTTGCACGTGTTATTTTGCTAAGTTGAAGTCTTTGATTCAAATCATTGAACAGTCAAAACAAAATGACAAAGCAAATGTCAAGGGATGGAGTCATTGAGTGCATGACGTTCCAAGGGTACCAAGACAGCAACAACCATAGGGATGGTTGTTATGGTTGCAAAGAACATAAAGATTTTGAGACAGTCCAGTAAAGAAACCCACCTTATGAAGCCACTAATGATGAATGATAGTCAAAAGAAGACATGAGAAGGGTGATAGTAGAATAAAGTGACAGTCCTAAGCCATGGTAGGGTTCAATCATGAGGTTACAAGTTTAAAGATAGTTTAATGGTGGTGATAATCCCTATGAAGGTAGGACAAAGCTCTGAAGATAAGTTCAAACCTATACAAGATCAGACCCTATGAAGACTGCTCAGAAAGGTTTCAACAGTTGGATAACTCTGTTCATGAAGAAGAACAATGCATAGCTATAATGGAAGTTAACAATTTTATTTAAAATATCATAGTAATAAACACAAAAGGAAGCACAGTCTTAATTGTATGATGAAATGATTATAACACTTTCAAAATGCAGAATCATGATTTAGGGTGTATGATGATCTTCTGAAATGCTATGACTTTGAACAATGATAGTGTTCACAAGAAAGAGTAGCTGTGATGACAAGTCTATGAGAGGCTAACATAATAATAAGGAACCAAAGACAGCCGTGTAAAGATTTGGAGCATTGTTGGTTAGACAAAAGATGGCAGTCCAAGCTGGAGATAAGACTTGAGATATGATGGAAGGTAACAAGGAAATCAGTGGAATGCTAAATGGCATAAGATTAATGAGGAGTCAAACATACGAAAGGACAGCTATATGGAGTTTTATGAAATATTGCAGCCAGAATAGTCATATTCAGAGGATTTAATTCCAAATTTGGGATGCATGCTTGAGACTTTGACATGTGTAAAGACAAGCCGTTGAAGGACAATTTTAAGCAGTTAACTGTAGGAATATTGAGTCTGAAAAGTGGATCAGAAGTTTCCTTGTTTGAGATATCTCTGTCTTTTCTATTTTCCATGTGTGGGGTGTGGGGTACCTGTTTGACTATTCTTCAGTATAGGAGAATTTTCTTGAGAAATAATGGAGGGAGAACAAGGACAAGATTTGTGGACTATGTGAAGATTTCATACAGCTTAACCTTCTACTGAAATATTGAAACTAGATGATACTGCTGTAAGAGAAAAGGCATTCATCAAAAGGACTATTTCATCTACAGCTACCATTTGAGATTTTCGAAAAAACTAGAATTCTCATCATCAAGTATGTGCAAATCATGAGAAAGAAATTGTCCCGGATTCTGATCTTGTAAACCATGCAAATTTCCGTCATCAAGTATGTAAAAATTACGAAAAAGAAACTATCATGGATTGTCATCTAATAAACTATGCAACTTAGCATCAATTTTGAAATGCATTTATTGCAACTGCTTTGAAGAATGCATGAGATGAGGTAGCACATTTATCATTGTAGAAATGTGAACTAAAAGATGCGTCCAATGATGAGCAATTTATGAGAGAAGTTACTGTGAAAATGCTACAAGATGATTAGCATATGCAAATGAGAAAAATAAATAAAAATTGAAGTAGATGGATCTCACAATATGAAGTGCATGCACAACTGAGAGTCATTTGTCACAGTAATGTCACAAAGGGGGAATATTCATATATCCAGTTCAGTTTTAATTCTTCTATTAATCCATTGGCAGTATCATAACTGATTCACAACAGATGGCGTTGGAGGAGGGGTGTTCAAACTCATCAGTTGGAGATCATTTTCTTCCTATTTTAAAAATGTACAGCACAACTGGCAAAGAATCTATGGATTATACAGCATCAGTTCTGATATACAGATGTTGCAGCTGTTTTGATGAATGCATAAGATGAGATGGCATATTTAATCTTGAAGAAATGTGAATTTAAAGAGGCATCCAATTGATAAAAAGAATTGCTAGGGAAGTTATTGGGAAATTTTGGAAGATGATGCGTATGTATGTACTATGAATGAGACAAAAAAAAAAACTAAAGTAGAGAGAACCCACGGTAGGCAAGAGCATGCACAACTGAAAGTTAATCAATCATAGTAATATCAAAAAGGGAGAATCTACATAAAACTAGTACAATTTCAATTCCCCTGTTAATCTAAGGTAGTTATCATGGCTGATGTACAATAGATGGTGTTCAAGCATTCAAACTCATCAGTTGGAGACCATCTTCTTCCTAATTGAGAAACATATAGTGTGACTGKCAAAGAATGTGTGGAAAATTCATAATTCTATGGAGACAAAGTGGCAGTTGGATCACCTTGAAAAAATAAATGAAGAAAACTGGGGAATGAATGTGATGGGGATTCTGGGGTTGCTGATGTAACATACAACACACAATTGACGAACAATGGCAAAGTTATTACATGATAGGTATTATGAGCCTCTTTTCTATGAACTAGGACATTGGATTTGGGGATACAATATACAACCTATAGGTTGACAAACAATAACAAACTTATTGATGCATAATGAGCTATGAGATTACTTTAACGCTTCCGAAGGTTTGCATTCAGATTAGTTAGGTCATTCTTCCAAAGACATAACACTAAGGGACCATCACTAGCCCTGTTGTCAACAAAAGATTGCAGCCTTGCTCACCTTGTTATGATTCTGAACTACAAGCTAGCTCCTCAAATTATCTTCCAACATATTAGATGGGATAATATTAGCAATTAAATGGATATTCTGACCCTAGATATTTATGTGAGAGCAATATAACTTACAGACAAAATATAAACTGTTGAAGTTAATAGTATTTTGATATGATATATGAACTACCAAATGATTTTTTGGCAGGTCACTGATCAGTTTTTCACAATAGTCACATTGTTATGGTTTCTAACATCTAAACAAAATACTTATGCTAATATAACATGAATGTTAAATGCACTGGGAGGGTTTAAGGAAAGAAGTACAAATAAAAACCTTAACAAATGCATAAGCGTATAATAATTGAATCCCAATTATATACAAGATATTCACAACCTGCATTAATTATTTTGTTGTTGCTTGGGAACATTTATTCATTGTTCCTAGAAATTTAATTTGATTATCATGATAATTTCAATAGCACATAAACTTTACAAAATCAAATTATGCTAAAACTGACCTCTACAAGTGTTGTTGCAAAGCCTTGCAGAGTGGGTTGCTTGATAGACGCTGGAGGCCTTACATTGCTGGAAGGAATGCAGAGGCTCCGGTCTTCTGAGGCTCTGTCATTGCAATTCCCATCTTGGGTTGTCAGAATGTGGGACACAACATTCCTTCACAGAAGATTGGTCTCAAGAAAGATGTGGATGAGTGATGAGGAGTGCGCAATTCAACAACCCACTGAATCTTGCAATAAACAAACAATCCAATCTTGTTAGACTGCAATTCCCCTCTTCCTCAGCTCAAATCTGAACCAATTTCAAACATGTAATTCAAAAGCAAACAAGAACCAATGAAAAAGGCCTCAGTCTAAATGAATGCACATTAGAATCCAAAATTACCAAGCAAACAACTATTCCTCTCTTTCTTTCGCCAAAGTTCCAACAAGTCATAAAACTGCAAAATATAAGAAAACTAATAGTTAAGATTTACAGTGTGATGCATAAGCAAGGTCTTTGTTACAGTGGAAATTCAAATTGTACTAGAAGTATATATAGATGGTGTGCTTATTACCATGTGGGTTGCCACTCATCATCCTCCCCACACATTGTTGGTATTCTGATACAGGTACGTGTCTCAACAATTTAAGCTCTCTATAATAATCCTTCCTCAATTCCTTACAAACCCGACCACCCATCTTCCCTTTAGACAGAAAGAGAGTCCTCGAATTGCTAGAATGAATGTAGAGGCTCCAGTCTTCGGAAGCTCTGTCATGACAATTCCAACGTTTAACTATTTCTTTTTCTGAGGCTCTCTCATTGCAATTCCCATCTTGGGTAGTCAAGTTTTGCATCTCGGACATGCAAGCTACGATAAAAATGAATAAAGGCAGAGGAAAACATAAAAACCCTCCCAATTTTCAAACAAGCGACGAGAAAAAACCTAAGAAATTGTTAGCATGATGTTTACATTTCCCAAAAAAAACTGCTCACAAATTAATAGTGTGAATTCGCCATTTTGTGGCAATGAATTCATGGATCTCAAATACCCTGTCAGAGATCTCCTTCAAAATCTCAAATACCCTGTCAGAGATCTCCTTCAAGAAACTACTCTGTCTTATGAGGAGAGCTTATCTGTCTTATGAGGCCAGAGTGGCTGAGTTGTCAACTACGGGCGAACTCGTGCTTTTTCCAACGGTTATAACGCTCCACTCTGCGTTCCGTTTAAATTTTGAAAAGAAAATACACATCTAAAAACAGAACTCCGACAGTATTTATTTACTAATTAAAATCACGGCTAAATATAGTTTTATCTCATTTCATATTATTTCCAATGTGACATGGACATATATGATTAAATTGCCTAATCCTTTTGGAGTCTCTTAATCTAACAGTCTCATCAAAATATGGGGAGGAAAATGAATTCATGGATACATTATGTGGGATTCATTCAAAATCGTAAAACGTACAAAATGAATAGCAAAAATCCAACATGGAGATACCAAAGTTGTAGTGACCTCAATGAATAATGAAATCATGGCATAAATGATGGTTGTACTTATAGGGCATGGTGTGACAACACAAATATATAGAATAACTCATCAATAATGATTTCCCTAGATTTTTTTGGTATGTTGCTGCACAAGATGAGTACGTGAACAATAATAGAAAACCCCTTTGGGAGAAGTGATCCATTATACATTGTAATTAAGGCATTTTGTCACGATAGGGAGTAGGTGAAATAGTGATCAAGATGAAGGTTTCCTAGCCATTTTAGGCATGTGGTAGGTTTTTCAAGTCCAAGGAGGAGAACAATAGATATGAAAGGAAGAGTGAAGGATCGGTCCAACCAAGAAAGAAATGTAGAGTAGAGAACACGTGGGACAATCAAGGTTGGAGAATGAAAATATGTTAGGGATCATGATCTAAAATGAATCACAAAGTTATAAATTAGGCAATGTGAAGGGAACTTGAGGAGGGATAACAAGAAATAAAATTGAAGAAATGAGCGTAATGAGCGGTGAGATCAAGGATGTGACCTTGAGTGAGCGTAATGAACAGTGAGATTGAGAGTAATGAGGTTGTGAAGATAAGGTCTAAAGAAAACATAAACCTTGGAACTAGAATGCAAGGTCCTAGTTCCACCCAAAGGGTCATACACAAAGAGAAGGGAAACAAAGGAGATGAAGAGGATTGGCGAGGTCAAGAAGTTGGGAGGGACGGGGATCTTTTAACCTAGTTCCAAGACCTTGGATGCCTTGGATAACCGATGACCTAAGAGAAAACTAAGTGATGGGGAAAAAGGGGAAGTAAATATTAAGTACCTCGGAATCTAGACCTTTGGTCTTAAGTCCCAACCAAGGCTCGTCGCTCAATGAAGAACAAAGAACCCAAAATAACCACACACATAAATATAAACAAACTCAACCACAAGGATTGACATCATCCACAAACTGAAACACGTCCCTCCAAATAAGTTTGTGAAGGGTCTTTGATAATAGCATATTCATTGAGTATCCTTAGGTAAAATATAAGCACAGAATGATTGCAGAAAGAAACACCAAGACAGATCAAATAGGAAAAAAAAAAATTTGGTTGATGCAAGATTGCCAAGATCCCAAGATGATCTTGCATTATATATATATATATAGAGAGAGAGAGAGAGAGAGAGAGAGAGATCTTTCATTTTTATGTGTTCGATATGTAATGTTTAATATTAAAATTTACTAAAATATTATATATGCATAACACATTCATATTTTTAAAATATGATCACATTTTATAAAAGGTTAAAGGTTGACCTTGGTATGTTATAAAATTGTAAAAACAGATGTATGGTATAATTATTATTTCAAGTCAATTTATTCATGTGTTTCCTCTATAGTAACAAATTTAGTTGATACGGTAGACATGAAGGTCAATTTTGTTATAGTGACACCTCAACTATATATTTTTATAGTTTTATGACATCCTCCTATCCTTTTCCAAATCTCAATGCATTTAGGAAAAACTGTAACAAACATATAAGCCAATAAAATGATATTCAAATCTAAACAACGAGGCACAAGATTAATGTATACTCCAAAGTCATGCTTGCAACCACAATAAATTATATGGATAAACCCCCACTTATCCTATTTATTAATCAATACAATTAGTTAGGTTTATCTTGGGTAACTTATAGAATGCACTTCATTCTAAGACAATTCTATATTTGATTTGTGGCCTACATGATTATAAACAATTGTTATCGGTACTATTATGCTTCAATGACTTGCTAACATTCTAAAAAACTTAATGTTTTGGCATGATTGTGTTAAATTCTCAAGTTAGTCCATTACTCTCTATAGTAATGATCTAAGAACAAAGGCTATAATTTATGCTATGACACATAAGACTATCCAATCTCATTCTAAATCTTGAAAGGTAGGCTTAAAAATTGAATGAATATTTGATTTAATAGGGAGACATGGATAGAAATGAGAGAGAAAGAGGCAAATAATAAAAGAGGGAGAGATAGTAAAAGATAGTGAGAGGTTCTGAGAGAGGGAGAAGGGGAGAGGGAAAGATATTAAGAGAGATAGAAAGGCACAAAGAGGGATCTTG
>MU223182.1:687116-699473 GCA_018584345.1 Thuja plicata | reverse complement strand
CTTTTCCATTTCTTAAAAGTTTCAAACACATCAGATTTCTGCCTAAGGAAATAAATCCATACTTTCCTAGTTGCATCATCAATGAAAGTAACATAATACTGAGAGCCACCAAGGGAAGATACATGAGATTTCCCCCATACATCTGTATGCATGAGCTCTAATTTATCATCTTTCTTTTCCTTCCCACCCTTCAAGAAACTAACTCTCTTTTGTTTCCCATACACACAACTTTTACATAAATCTAAGTTTACACATTTCAGACCTGGTAAAACTTTCTTTGAGTGAAGTAATTTCATACCTTTCTCACTCATGTGCCTGAGTCTGTTGTGCCATATTGTTGTTTCTGTATCCACAACAATTGTTTCATGTTCAACATGCTCAACCGTAGCAACTATTCCTGAACATTCATTTTTCTCTGTAGCAATTAAAGTAGAAGGAACAGTATTGCCTGTACAAAGATATAAGGTGCCTACTTTCACACCTTTTGCTACTACTAAGGAACCTTTGGAAACCTTCCAATTTTTATCATTAAAAGTAACTGTGCAACCCTCATCACCTAGATGCCCTGCTGAAATTAAATTTCTACTCAGCCTTGGAACATGTCTTACCTCTTGTAATAGCCAATGATTCCAATTTTGCAACTTAATCTTAATTCTTCCCTTCCCAACAATTTGACAAGGTTCATTATCTCCCAAATAAACTAGCCCAAAATCACCTTGGACATAATCAATAAAATAAATCCTATGGGGTGTAGCATGAAAAGAAGCCCCTAAATCTAGAACCCATGAATCATCAGCATTTTCAAGGGAAAGGACCAAAACATCATTGTCAGATTTATTACTTACCACATTTACCTCTGTATTGCCTTCTTGTTTGTCTCCTTCTTTATTTTTCCAAGACCAGCAATCTTTCTTCTTATGACCTAGTTTTCCACAGTACCAGCAATCACTAGGTCCTCTTGATTGAGACCTCTTTCCCTTTGACTTCCCTCATGATTTCCCATGATTTTGAGAGTTGTTTCCTCTATCTCTTGTTCTGCCTCTACTTTCTTCATTCAACACACTACCTGATGTAGATACACCTGAGCTTTTCCTGTGAATTTCCTCGCTCAGAATAACACCAATAACATCGTCAAATTTTAGGGTGTTCGTATTAGAAACAGAGTTACTAACGGCCATTATCAAGCTATTCCAGCTTTTTGGCAAAGAACAAAGAATCAAGTGAGCCCTAATTTCTTCATTGGAATTAATATTCATAGAGGATAATTGACTAATAACTGTATTAAACTCATTTAAATGATCAGCCACTAACCCACCTTCTACCATCTTCATATTAAATAAACGCTTCATAAGAAATACCTTATTCAAAGTGGAAGGCTTTTCGTACAACTTTGCTAGGGATTCCATCAACTCTTTAGTTGTCATTGATTTCATAATATTAAACAACACCGATTGAGCTAGGCATAAGCGAATGCTGCACAGTGCCTTTATATCCAAAATGTTCCAATCCTCCTAAGACATAGCTGGATCTTTCTTGGACACTCCTTCCAAAGGTCGCCATAAATCCTTCTAATAGAGATATTCCTACATCTGCATTTTCCATAATTGAAAGTTCTTCCCATTAAACTTTTCAACCTTCAACCTACCCTCGTCTGCCATAACTCCCACTTGACTGTGAGATTCCCACTCAACTGTGAGACCTTCTTGTAGAGGATAACTAAAAACAACCGTAGCTCTGATACCACTTGTTAGGATTAACAAGGTAGAAATAACAATTACATGCAGAAATATAATCTATAACAAAGAATAATAAATCAAACTAGAAGAGAACACAAGACACAAAGATTTAATGTGTTTCACCCAATCCCTGGGCTATGTCCACCAAACAACAAAGTCCAATATTATTCTTATCTAGTGATTATAATCAGATCGCAATGCATAGATCCCTCACAGCTCAATACCGTGGTAAAACATACAACATAATAATGAAACCCTAATCCTAAGCCAATTTATACAAATTTATGCCTCTTTAGGGTTAGAACATGTCGGTCAAGAAATTGACCGAAAATAAGACTCAAAAAGATTTTCTCCGGGGCTCCGCCCCCGAACCCCACGCCTCACAGAAAGGTAAATCACTTAAAAGGTAAATCACTTTCCTGATCAGTCACCATAATATAACAACAATCTCAACCTACTTTTGCACATTCCAAAGTCATCTTCATTTTTGTTGAACTTGGGTGCCTCCTTCCTATACATCTTGAGATATTGATCTTTTCCCTAAGCGGTTAAGCTTCCAAAGCAGGGAACCTATGATCTGATACCAATTGTAGGTATAGGAAAGGTTACTCAGAGGGGGGGTGAATTATTAATCTCAACTCTTCTACTTTAAAACACAATCTCTAATCTTCTCCAATGGACCAATTACAGTTTCATTCACCTATAACAATCTTATGGGTTACCAAAACATTAAACATTCATGCATCATAAAATAAACATTCACATAATATTAACACCAGTATTTATCATGTGGAAACCTGATCAGGGAAAAAACCACGGTGTGATATATGTGCTCACAAATGTTGTACTCTTTTAGAATACGCTCGGTAAAGAGCTTGCTCGGTTAAGGGTTACAAAAGCACTATTAAATGCTACCCAGTAATGGGATTTACCTAAAGACCTATTAAAGTCTTATACCTTGTTAGGAGTAGCCTGGCTAGAGGATTTTATCCCACTTATATAGTGTTCACCTTGTAAAAGTATTTACAATAGACCTTTTAGGGTCACCCGATAAGAGATTTTTACTGTCACAATTATTAGAGAGTAACAACCTATAATGATCTGTAGTTTGCACTATCTCTGCTATATCATATCCAATAAAGTTATCTAACACAATAACATACCATTCAATCCTTTGTATTCTCTCATGTGATTGCAACTACCTTTCTCTAATTAGTTCTTCTATTCCTCTGATATCATGTCTTTGCCTTCATCAGGATAACCTAACTTCCTATTGTCTTCTTCCTTAAGTATATTTTCTTTACTCATCAAAACCTAAACCTAGATCCAACAACCATAATTTCATCATAATAATAAATCATTTTCTTGTTCATCCTTCTTCGTCGGTTGTGATGTGATCTTTTCTTTTAACCTGTTAGTTGTCAGCGACAACATGTGATAGCTAACCTTCTTGTCTCTAAGTCTTTCTTTAATTCCAGTAGTTGCTACTTTGACATAAATGACAAAAAATATAACTTCCTTATCAACTATAGCAATTATTCCAATAATCTCTATATATATGCCAACATGTGTGTGTGTGTGTGTGTGTGTGTGTGTGTGTGTGTGTGTGTGTGTGTGAATATATATCTTTATCTATCTATCCCTTTATAATTTTATTGAGAAAAAATGTGAACATACATTATGTAATAGATACATGGTATATAAGGTGAGTACATTACAAAATGCACTCGAATTTCCAATTGAGTTTGTAAACTACAAAAAGTGGTTTTATAAGAGGCAAAAGAGGTATGCAACTCATTATTTGGTCACATTGCAACTTTGCAAATTCTTTTTTGTGCACTTTTTCTTGATATTTAATAAGTTTTTCATTTTACATGAACACAAATGACTAAATTGCATTCAAAATTGAAATACTTGGATTATTGTATCATTTTTATTTGTTTTAAGACTTTTGATTATCAATTTTGGTTACTAGAAACGTAATTTTGATAATCTGTTAATTGTTGGAAGGAATAATTATTTACTTGTATTTTAAGAGTCTATTTTCTATGGAAATTTTTTGTCATTCTATTATTTTTATGTAATTGAAATTTTAACTGACATATATTGTGTATTTATAAATTAATTGAAAGTACCATGACAAGGAAAAATTAATCAAATTGAAGCTAAGAAATAAAGAAAAGGGATCGCTTGAAGAAGAATTCCAACATGTAAAAATTTGGAGGGGAATGTACATCATCAATACCAATTGATATGAATGTAGAAATTAAGTCAAAAACATTTTAAGCTTTTATTTGTGATTCCAGTATTTCGTTTTCATTCTATTATATTTATGTAATTAAACTTTTAGTTGGCATATATTGTATTTATAAATTTAATTGATAACTATCATGCTAAGGAACAATTATGGACACCTAATCAAATTAAAGTTGGGAAACAAAGAAAAAAAGAAATGCATAAAAAAAACTTGCAACATGTAAAAATTTGGAGGGGAAGGTACATCATCAATACTAGTTGATACGAATGTAAATATAAGTAAAAAAAATTCCCTATCATACTCCAACATCCTTTGAAGCTTGCATGATGAAAATGCTTGATGAATACTTGCTTATACATGATTTTAATTCTCAATCAATAGATTCCTTGTAGCATAGCTTCCTCTTGGCATAACATCTCCTTCAATTGCATAAAATAATTGTATTCATGCTTGATGACAATTGAGGAGAGCTAACTACCTTATATATGGGATTTTTACTTAAATCGATCAAACTACGACCAACCATGGCCATATTTAAATTTTTTATTAAAAAAATAATAATGTTACACCTTCGTTCAATGGGGGCACTGGAGGAAAAGAACGAAGGGAATAAAAATTTGATATTTCCTAGGACTTACAAAGTCTTCATCATAGAAAACTAGAAAATTACAAGTATCTCATTATTATATGGATTAGCAAATGAGGAAATGAGTCCTCCTGTACAAATAAAGATGAGGTCTATACAATTCATCAAACCATTTAATATTGTTTGGCTTGATGTTACAACAACATATCCATATTGTATGGACATTATATACAAAGTATGTGGATCCTATATCAGTGTCATAATCTTTTCCAATTGTTTACTTTTGTACCCTTAATCACCATTTGCTTCATTTCCCACAATCCGTTATTTGACAATACAAAGTAGGCATCCTTAATGACCCCTATCCATGTTTTCAACTTGCGAATAATCTTCCCTACCTATTTGGCCATTCCTTTTCTAACCACTTGGGTGACTCCCTAAAGTTGTATGAGGTGTGGCACATGGAGGACCTCGTGAAAACCACATCTATGGTACAATTTCATCACATATTGGTCACTTTTTTTGTTGATTCATATATATTTCATCCACTGTACCAATTTTATGACAGCTTCATAAATGACTTGATTGAAGTTGTGTATTGTTGATGGTTTTTTGCAGAATCAAGTTTTGGAGACTGTGAAAGCAAGAAAAGGTGACAATAGTGACTAACCTATCATCAAAAGGAGTAGTGTGAGGATTTGATCTCTTGGGATCACCCCTCCAGAGATGCACAAGAACCTGAGAAAGCTTTCTCAATTCTACGAGGGCATCAACTCTATTGCATGAAACAGACAACAGAGGAGGGAATGAGAATATATTTTTAATTATAGACATACACCTGGATGTGTGAATAACACATTCACCATGATAATTTGTAGGAAGTAATAGTAACATAGATGGATGAATGTCTTATGTCAAATATTCAATGTCTGTGGTGGTTATTTCACTGATAACCTTATTTATCATTTAATTGTGTTAAAGAAGAGTGCACCTCCGTTGGAGTGAAGTTTCCAATTAGAATAGGTTCTTGTATTTTTAGAAACTTAATAGTGTTATGCAAACTTTAGCCCCCTCGTGGTCTGTCAAAATGGTTTTCTCTGACAGGCTAAATGTGGCAACAATTGTGAATAATTGTTGGTTCTATTGATTAGAAGTTCACTTGTAGTTCTTGCTATACACACAACAAATTAAGTATGGTTGTGTTCAATAGGAGTTTAGTTACTAATGATTATTTGTAATTCAAAATAAATGTATGTTGAAATGGACAACGTGGATAGACAAGCCATCATCTGTTTTACCTATCCACTAATTTGTGTTTCAATAAACCAATTTCTAAGTTGTTTATGTAGCACCAAATAATGCTTGTGTTTTTTTTTATAATTGCAACAAAATAGATTCAGTTGTGCTTAATATTACTTGAGTTAACTTTTAACTATATTTGCAATTCAAATTATTTGTATGTTTAAATTATGGACAATCTGGATAGAGGAGCTTTCTTTTTTGTGTTTTCCCTGTCCCGTGATTTATGTTTTAAATAAAATAATTACTAAGGAGTTGTAGGCAAAAATATTAAATTTCTTACGCATTAGATGTTGATTGTTCTTGTTGACCATGTGTTCCTTAGACAATGTATTGTATGTTGCCTAATGTTTCCAATGTTGGTCAATGTATTCATTTTCTATGCATTGTTGAACAATGGACCCAACACTGGTGATTTCTCGTATGTTTTACTATAACTCTCACTAATGGTTTTGTATTCCAAATAAAATTCAAGTTTAGTTTTCTTACGATTCCATGACTCAGTTTGTTACTGATCTGGTGTGTGATTATAGTTTTTGGTAATGGGAAAATGGTGGAAAAAATGCCAATAGTCATCGATAATAAACAATATACAATCCCATCTTTTAGAAGCATGGTTGCAATACTTGTGAGCTAATAGATTCGATTGTGTTTAATTAGAAATGACTTAACTATGGACAACATTTGGAAATGTAAATATCTATATTTTGAAAAGATGACCATTGTCTATTGAGGGTCATTGTATGCTGCCTCTATACAGTTAATTGTGTTTTCAGTAATATTGTTTGGTGGCTAGTTTATGCGGCATAAAATATTACATTCCTCACGTGTCGAGTGTTGATTCTTATTGTTGATTATGCATTCTTTACAAGCACTATGTAACCAATTTTTCTTTGTTGTAGCCAATGGTATGTGAAGTGTGAACATCACATTTAACATAATAATTGTTTGGAACTCTGTTTAGTTAAACAGTTGAGCTAACATTTTATTGTCGACACTCATAATGTGTGCCTGTAGTTTCCCTAAGGACTCTATTTATGGTGAGGAATATATTTTTTGTGGAAACATATGATATTTTTTATGCAACATCGGTTGAGTTCATTTCTTCCTATCCCTTTAATTGTGATGTTATTATAGATGTTACAGTTCTTTGCATTTCCACATTATTATACTGCATTTGTGTTATGTTTATATTAATGCTTTATGTTCTTATAGTGGTTTTTGATTGCAACTCTCATATAGTGTCTTCACATTTATATTATGTGCAGATGTTTGATTCTCTTTCATTTTTCTTTTTTACTATCGTAATTTAGCCACAAAGTTTCTTGCTTTCAATGTGGACTAATTTATGTCTATTTACAATGTCTACAAACATGGCAAGGGGAAAATTTGGATCAACTGGGGAAATGAAGAGAAAGGCTCTTGAAGAAGATACAACTGACCATAAACTAGAAACCTCTCAGAGTCCAATCCTAGAGATAAATTCTTCTAGGGATGCACCCAAATATGTGGTGGCTCCATCTCTAGCTTTTGACACTCAAGGCAAGCCCTGAAAGAAAGCTACATCCATAGGGGCAAGTTCCCAATGAAAGCACCATCAGCGGGGGGAAACTCCCCAATGAACACACCATTAGAAGGGAATTCACAAAAATTCCCACAATAATGGATCCACTTCAACCACGGTGTAGTTCTCTGAGAATGGATGTTGTGCACACTGAAGTGCTCATGGAGAAGTTGCGGTCCTACGAGGCAGATATTGCAAGGCTAAAGTTGATGTTGAGTGAGGTTCGGATGAGATACACTAAATTGAATACAAGATACACTGAACTGAATAAGATTTTTTTATAGATTTTTGATAAGAACATGGAGCTGAAGCTAGAATCAAGTCGGTAGGAGATGGTTGTGAAGAAGCTTGAGGCAGGGCTTGCGGCAAAGGAAACGATAGATAATGTTGGAAAGGACCAATATCATATCATGCTCGAAGTGCTAGAAAGTAGCATGGAGTCATGGAAATACATGTACTTAAATATCGCGTACTTTTCTTTACTTTATCTTGATTCAATGGGTGTCCCCTCAACCACCACCCATGCTGAGTTGGTAAAAAAATGATGAATGGTTGCGATATTTATTTTCTTTTATCTAAAGTGTTAGTGACGCTATTCTTTCTCGAAGAGGACAATCATTTATTTATGAATATTCTTGAATATAAGATCAGTTATATTGGATGTATATTTCCAATACATCATGTAACAAAAAATAGATTGAAATGCGTTCAATTACACTTCGATTAACTATGACCGATACTTGCAAGTAAACATAATGTATAGTGAAATGGTGAACAATGTATCTGTTGCAAATGATGCATGTGTTGTTTCTATACATGCACTTAGTTTTGAGTAAAACTATTAGTCGTGAGTTTATATATATATAACTTAAGCATTTCCTATGCATGCAATCTTGATTCTTAAGTTCCATTATGTTTTTTGAACAAGTAGTATTTTACGATGGTGAATGTTTTGAATGGTGGTGAATGAATTAATTATGAATGCAATGCTCTTTTCTGCACCCAAGAGTTATTATTTTCTATTTCAATTTCGACTACCGTCGGATGGGGCTTATTGCTTTCAATGTAACTACAATTTTGTTAACTCTTTTTTCTGATAGAGGTTCAATTATAGTTCAAGTATGTGATACATGCAATGAAACATATTTAATTGTGTTGATTTATAGTTTAATTAAATACGATCAATCTTTAAACTTTTAAATATTTCCATGTTTAGATGACAAACACTTTCTTGCCTTGCGTGGGGAATGTTTGTTATCCCTCTGCAGTCAATTGTATTATCAATATAAGAATTTTGCTAGAGTTTATGTGACACAACAGTTTTCATTAGTTATTCATCCAATTTGGATCCTTCATGTTTGTTATGCACACCTTACAAGTTAAATGCAATGTTCATATGTCATTCTGATACAAGTTGATAGATTTTAGATGTATCCAATGTTGATTAACATGGTCATTTGTGTGTTTTTCATTTTATTTTTTTTACATGTGAACTATTGGAGAGGGTCTTTTGGTCCATAGAAAGGTACAATACACTTAAGGGTATTGTTCAATGCAACTCTTCTTATATTGGATTCATGTTTGTGCTATGTCTAACCAACAACAAATTCTAATTTATTGAAAATGAGTTCACTTTAGCAATATAGTGATATTGCTCCATTATTACCTTGGGAAGATGAGTGAAAACATTTTTTAAACCCAATGCGACATAACACAAAAGATGGGAAGATTCATCATATAGCATGTTCTTTTGGCATACTTATGTATGGCAATTCAGCCCATGATGAAGGGGTTTGTTGTGGGTTATCTTTGATCGACATATAGTGTGAATTAATGGAAAAGTGTATAACCACTATCAAATAGAAGCTCACTAATATTATTAGAACATGTATGCAATTAATCATGTTGTACTCCTACATTGTTGCAAGTCAGTGGATTTGGTAATTTGACATTGGAATGTCACGACACATATGTTATTGTGATGGTGGTAGTGCAACCTATAATGACTCTTTTTATGGGTCATACAATAAGAAATAAAACTAACAATAATGATATGAAACAGGTTTATGCTATGCAAATACATTCTCTCATAGCATGGACAACAGAGCCTTTCAGATAACTGAACAGTAAATGGAGGGTGCATAAAACCATGTCATATTTAGGTTGATAATAGTAAGTGACATTTTTCATTCTTGTCTTCGCCATGATGATAAAGTGAATATCATATGCAGAGTGATGCACTTGACCGTTCTCTGGTTTAACATAGGATTGTCGTTACCCACTAAAATTGGCTATTTGGGTCACAACATGGTGAATTAATAGGGGGTCATGACTCTTTTCACTAGAAATCATGATCAACCTCTCTAGGAGCTCTACAATAAGTAATATAGCTTATGATAGGAATATGGAATACTCAAACAACATCTAGATACAACCACTTTACAAAAACATAAATCTCGAACAAGCGAAGCCTTAACACATAAAAAACTTGCACCTAACCACATCCTTTTTTACCTTGGTAACCATAAGTTGTGTTTTCCTTTATTTCCCTCCACTCGAGGATGAAGTGAATATTATTTTCCAATCTACACACTTCACCATGATTCATTTTTTCCTCCTTTTCTCTGACTCACTGTAATGTGAATTTTGGCTTTCCAATGCGGTGAACAATATGGGGATATTGATTGCATCTCATGGATTATGAAATGAAGATTTCTAGCATTTATATTATATATAATAAATCTAACATTTTGGAACACTAACGAAACAAAAAAAACTTCAACCTCTTTAGTCAAAAGTAGATAGGATGGATTACTATAAGCCTTCATTCATATGAAAACTTAGGCACTGGTGTAGATTACCTCCTTGCATTAACTGTGTTAAAAATATGTCATATTTTTCATTATGGCCATCGCTAGCAGGAAATAACCCATATTTATCCCACAACTATGCACACACTTTTATTGATCTGCGATTCTTTTCTCCCATTGGATAGAATTTGTGCAAGCATCACTGACTATGTTATGACATTGAATCGGAAAATAAGATGTGAGTGGGGAAAATGACATCTTAGAAAAATGCCTTGTCTCAATGATAATTGACCGGGATACCACATCAGGGTGAGCGTCTTAAAAATAAGTCATGTTTTTCATTCGAGCCTTGGGTTGTTGGAAAAAGTAAAGATTATTCCCGCAACAAGGTACTTAACCTTTTTTATAATTATTGTTACCCTACTTTTAGTCACTGCAATTGGTCTACTCCGCATTAAAATATGGTGATTTTAAATGAGATGGTGTCGATAATCTACCACATTCCAATGTACCTTTGGAGTGATGGATGGACAAATGATAGCATAAACTATGACAAAATGGACCATTTAGAAAAAAAATATTCACAACCAAGTTGTAAGGAGAGCAACCTATAAACCTCACCCCAATCATTTGAGAAAGCCACAAATTGTCGGAGGGTGTACACAACCATGTCACATTTACCATGATTTGGAAACGTCCTATTATCTATTCTTGCCCATGATAGGAGGAGAAAGTAAATAATATTTTTCCTGCTACACACAATGATTCATAATTTTGTCCTTTTTTGGTGCTATTAATTGAATCAATATATTTCGCATGTCAGTGTGGCTAACTATATTCAGATTGTGATGGTAATTGGTAGAAATTGAAATCAAACTCTTGAGGGGTCCAGCCACACCAAATTCAACTATAAAATATGGAATGTTTAAAAAAATATTCAATATCGACCTCAAAATAAAACTAGATAGCATGGACAACCGAAGTCTTGAACCATACCAAAAATTATCTTAAAAGAAGGTTAATTAAGAGACAGTGAACGTAAATTAACTAAGGGATATGATCTATATTATTCCTCTAATTATGTTATGTAAATGATTTTTTTTTATGCAAGTTCTAATTAGGATGATCCATAGATTTTTTTTTTTTCAATTATACATTTCCAGGTGAATCACAATAGTATATATTAAATCCTAGATCATATTCTTTAATCTCATACAACACTCAATAGAATATATCTACGCACATGTTGTTGTTACAAAAAATTCTTTGAAATGTACCACAAGGTAGGAGGATCAAATTCTCTAACATTCACACAAATGGGGGATTGATAAGGTTAGCTCCTATCAATTATTTCATTATGGAAAAGAATAAATTCAATAACTTGGTAAAATACTAATCATAATATATTTAATAGGAATAATCTCTCTCTCTCTCTCTCTCTCTCTCTCTCTTAATATGGTTGTAGGACACATTAATATGTCTTAGGACCCATTAAGACTCCTTATGACCCCTAAGAATACATTGCATGGGTCCTAAATGATCCTAATGGGTCATAGGGGTCCTATGACCCGTTAAGATCCCTTTGGACCCCTAATATGTATTATTAGGGATCCTAAGGGGTCCTAGGACATATTATGTTAGTAATAACTTAGAGGGGGGGGTGGTGAATCAGTGGCCTCAAAATTTATCCTTCAAATATTTACGACCAATCAAATAAACCTCAGATTATTAAGTCCCTAAAAGATGCATGCCATGAAATACTTATAATTATTAACTTTCTATCAGTTTTCCTTGTCTGTCCTTATTCTCCTTGATTACAGATAAGTAGTAAAACTATTTACCGAGACTTAGTAAATAAGCAGAGTATACCAATCAATCCATAAATGCATATGTGAAATGTAAAATAGTAAATTAATAAACCATACACACATAACATATAGATTTTAATGTGAAAACCCTGTTAAGGGAAAAAACACTGGGACCGGTACCCCAAATTTTCACTCTTCTGAAGTGAGCCCTGTTAGGATCCAACCCTATTAAAGGTTACAAACACACTGTTAAGTGTGACCTTGTTAGAGGATTTTATACATAGAGGTTGTCACTTA
>MU223182.1:625246-649621 GCA_018584345.1 Thuja plicata | reverse complement strand
ACTTTAGAGACCTCAATAGGGCATCTCTGAAAGATAGACACCCTCTTCCTTCCATGGAACAGATTTTACAATATGTTTATGGTTCTGAGAGATTTTCACTCCTAGATGGGTATTCTGGTTATAACCAGATTTTAGTCAAAGAATCTGATCAGTTTAAAACAACTTTTACAACTAAATGGGGTACCCTGGCTTACAAGAGAATTCCATTTGGGTTATCAAATGTTGGGGCCACTTTTTAGAAATCAATGGACATGGCTTTCAAGAACTTAATGTATAAGTTTGTATAAGTGTACCTAGATGATGTGACAATTTACAACAAGGTTGCAAATCAACATATCGGTCATTTGAGACAGATTCTATAGAGATGTAGAGAATTTGGGATTTCTTTAAACCCAAATAAATCTGTATTTGTAGTACATAAGGGAAAACTTCTAGGATACTAGGTGTCTAAAGAGGGTACAATGATAGATCCTGAGAGAATTCATGCAATTTTGAAACTTTCATTACCTAAACATAAGGAAGGATTGCAGAGTTTTATTGGGAGAATAAATTTTGTAAGAAGGTTTATTCTTGATATTGCAAATCTGTTAAAACCACTGACTTCTATGCTTAAGAAGGGTGTTCCTTTTAGCTAGACTGATGAGGGAA
Organism: Thuja plicata; assembly: GCA_018584345.1. Lineage (NCBI taxonomy): Eukaryota > Viridiplantae > Streptophyta > Pinopsida > Cupressales > Cupressaceae > Thuja > Thuja plicata. Next base: position 648,973 of record MU223182.1, on the reverse strand, counting down.
AGAAAAATTTTGAATTGATAAAACAGACTTTGTCTTCAACCTCTACTCTTGTTAATCCCAATTTTACTAAATATTTTATCCTATATGCTTATGGTGGTGCTGATACTATTTCAGCAATGCTGGTTCAAAAGAATGATGAAAAACAGGAGCAGCCAGTTGCTTTTTTTAGCAAAGGTATGGATGACTATGAGAAAAGGTACAGTTTTGTTGAAAAGCATGTACTAGCTATTATTAAAGCTTTGAAGAAGTTTAAACATTTGATTGCAAGGAATAAAGTACATTCAATGGTTGCCCATCCTAGTATTAAAGAGTTTTTGTTGAACAAGGATGTTAATGAAAAGAGGGCTGGCTACATAACAAGGGTTACGGAGTATGATGTGCATATTCATGTGACTAAGCTGGTTAGAGGAAAAGGCATTTGTGTTCAAATGTCAGAACAAGAAGAACAAGTTGGAATTACTAAAAAATCTGAACCTTTTCAAGGAGATGTATTATTTAATGATCCTACAACTTGGTTATCAAATATGACCAGATTCTTGCAAACTCGACAATGCCCAAATAATATTGATAAGACAAATAGGAGATACTATAGGTTACAATCTATTCCCTATGCTCTTATTGATGGTATACTTTATAGGAAGGATTATTCTGGAATGTTTCTCAAATGTATTGATTCACTAGATGAAACCAGAATCTTATCTGAATTTCATGATGGATCTTGTGGAGGGCATTTCAGCCCCAAAACCACAACCTGGAAAATACTAAGGGCAGGCTACTATTGGCCTAATTTATTTAAAGATGCTCATGCTTGGGCCAGAAGATGCCAGAAATGTGCTATGTTTTTAGGTAAACAAAAGCTAGCAGCATTGCCATTAAAGCCAATTGCGGTAGATCAGCTATTTGCTAAGTGGGGAATGGATTTTATTGGTCCTATAAATCCTAATTCTAGTGCAGGTCATAAATGGATTTTGACTGCTACTGATTATTTTACGAGATGGACTGAGGCTATTGCACTAAAAGAGGCTACTGGACCTATTGTGTTAAAATTTTATGAAGATATTGTAACCAGGTTTGGAGTTTCTTAATCAATTATCTTTGATAATGCTATGGCTTTTATTGGTTTAGCTATTACAAAATGGGCTGTGAAGAATGGGGTTTATTTAAATACTTCTTCTAACTATTATCCTTAAGGTAATGGTCTTGCAGAGTCTACTAATAAAAATCTAATCAGAATCATCAAAAAGACTTTGCAGGAGAATAAGAGAGATTGGCATTTTAAATTGAAGGCAGCCTTATGGCTGGATAGGATCACACCTAAACAGGTAATTGGGAGTTCCCCTTATGTCCTGGTTTATGGTAAAGAGGCCAGATTGCCAGTTTCCACTGAATTTACAGCTTTACAATTGGTTGATCAGATGTTACTATTTGAAGAAGGGGATCCTCTTAAGTTGAGGTATGCTAATTTGTTATAGCTGGAAGAGGAAAGGAGGAAGGCATTGGAAACTATGGAGTTGAAGCAAGCACAGACTAAAAGGTCATTTGATAAGAAAGCTAAATCCAGAGAATTTAATGAAGGTGATCTCGTTCTCAGGTGGGATGTGCTAAAGAGCAGGCCAGGGAAGCATGACAAGTTTGATTATTTTTGGTCAGGCCCTTTTGTTATAAAAGCCTGCAAGGAGAACAATGATTTTTAGTTGTCCACAACTCAAGGAAAAGATCTAAAAATTCTAGTTAATGGGATTCACCTCAAGCTTTTCTTTGAGGGTTAAGTTTAGTTTAGTTTTCATTTCAATAAGTGTTGTCTAAGCACTAGGTTTTTAGGTTGCATGAGTCTAGATTAGATGCATTTTCATTTCAATAAAAGATTGCATCCATGGTTCTGGTTTTATGACTCTATTTCCCTATGATAAGGTCTAAGGTCATTTCTAGTAGGCAGACATCCAGCAAACATCGCCAAAATTGTTACCCTAATTTACAGCATGCATCAAAATAACCACAAATAGGAAAATTGTATTTTAGAAGAGTCCAATTAATACTATCCCTTAGATATTATTAATTAACATTACATTCATTGTCAAAAGTTATCATTTGTGCTTTAAGAATTGATCATATTCTAGAATTTCAAATTTATAATTGATCAATTACATTGTGCATTCAAAATGAATTTAATATACAAGTGTCTTTTCATATTTCTTTTCAAGCCAAATAGATAGTACATTGCAAAATAGAAAGCAAGATTAAAGTATGGAGTAGGGGTCTCATGCATTGCCTTGTGGTTGAGTTGCTGGCTGGTTGTCTGTCATGTCCTAGATCTCCAAAGTCCATGTCTTCATCTACATTTAGGTCTTTTAGGGTTCAACTTGCATCATGAGAAGAAGAGGGGTGTTAGATCCAGTTGGATCTAAGCAATACAGGGAACACAAACAACATACAATCAATTCTTCTAAAACTGCATATAAATTTGATGAAATCAATGTAACAAGAAAACATGCATCCACAATATCTAAAACATAGTATTAAAGGGACTTGTTCTAAACATGGAACCTTTTTCTATTTATGGTCACTTTGATGCATGTTATTCTTGTCCTTATAACCAAAAATCTGAATTAAAGGGACTTAGCATTTCCATCTGAGAAACCTTTTTCAAAATTTTGATCAACCTATTAAGAGAGTAAATACAAATGAATTCACCAACATTCATGAATGATTGCCATCCTAGATGACACTCACCCACAAACATTAATGGATTTATTCTATCTGTTGTCCTAACAAATTGACTGGTGATATATGTGCAAAAAAGTGATCATATGATTAAATGGAGGAAGAAAAAAAGAAATACAGCGGATGTCACAAGCCCGTGCTCGAACTTCACATAAGCCATTACATGCAAGAAATATGGTTTACATCTTAGGAGGTTACTACTCACATGCATAAGAAGGACAAGATGTAGATACATGAAAAGTTCAAAAGATGCTACAAGAGACACATGATCAAAGAAGGATGCAGAATTGAGAATATGAAGTTCACTATCTTCATGCAAGTAAAAAAAAGTTCAAGAGATGCTGTTACAATAGGTATACTAAGTACAGACAATAGTTAAAAGTTCATTTTTGATGATCAAGATTGAAAACCACATGCCTAGAGATTGTGCATATATTCTATAAAATGAAAAGATGTTGTTATGTTTATTAAACAACTGGAATTGCAAAGAGAATGATGTATAACAAGAAATGTAAAGGCTGCAAGTAAGAACAGAGATCAATAATTTCAATATCAGCATGTTTTTATGCTAATGAACATACACAGAAGACATATATTATGAACATAATACTAGAAATTATCCATCCAAATCGTTCATCAAATGATGTCATATTTAATGGTTCTGAAAGAATATAGTTTTATACCTTCAAGCAAAGTTTCAAAAGGATATCTTTAATGCAAGGCCTTTTAACAAATATATCTTGTACTGCTATATTCAAAGATAATATACATTCATGATAAAAGTGCAGGGTATACAGTCTTGATCATGAAACATACATACGAGTTAGGGTTCCTATTCTGAGTATGGCCCATGGGAGTCATGAGCCCGTGCTCGAACCCCATGGGTTCTATCTCATATACATTTTTTAAGAAAAGAAAAGTGTGTTTTCTACATTTAGAGAAATAATCTTTTTCATAATGTTTAAAACATATTGTCTTTCCATTTTCATAAAATGCTCATATTATTACCATTAAAACTAAATGTTTTGTTTTTACAAGCATACTGGAAAGAGAGATTTTTTGTGTTTTTCAGACAAAATAGAGTAAAGAATGTTCGGCCTAGATAAAGGATCTATTTATACTGCAGTGATTGTGTTTGAAGACAACAAGAGGAGTGCTATTAAAGAAAAAAGAAAAAAAAGAAATAGTCATGAAGCCTGTGTTTTGTTACAAATCTAATCAAGAAAAATATCTGCAAGTTCATCTTCCCAAGATTGAAGTCCACTGACAAGAGAAGTAAATGCTATGAAAATTTCCAGTCTATTGACATCCCCTTCATAGTGCCACAATGGTACTATTGGTGCCACAAAGTATAACAACTATCCTCTCAATAGAAATGGTCATGTCGACAACAAACTGTGGTGATCAAACAAACTACAATTACATCAACTACCTTAGTATAGTGTCGGCAGAGTTAGGGTTTGTTATGTATTCAGGTTATGTTGGGGTAATATGCTTTTGGAGGTCATATATTTGGGTTTTATACTATTGGAATGGATGTTATGTAATAAGGTTGGTAAAGTGTATAGAGAGATATATCTCATTTATCAATTTTAGGGAGGCTAAACTTAGGGTTTGTTTTAGAGCACTTGTTAGGCCATGTACTTTAGTAGTCTGCTATTATGGAGGGCTTTTGGGGGGAAATATTTTTGAAAATAAGCCATGTTGGCTATATAGTGGAATATTTGCTTCATGTTTGGGGGATTCAAAATTGTAGAGGGAAGAGCTTTTAGTGAACTCCTTGTTCCTATAGCTATCTATTTATGCTTTTGTATCCATTGTTGGTTCATGTTTATGATATCAATTTTGTGCAAGAGGATGCTTGTGTTCCTTGTCATCATTTTGAGATTCATTCATGTAACTACATACAGATTTTGAAAAGAATATAATTGCCCCATTTTCATATATTTTTTGGTGATCATATATTCAAATCCTATTCAATTTTCTGCATTCAAGTGTAATACCTCTGTAGCATGGATAAGTGGATTGTATCATTTCCTATTCTAGATTATAGAATATAAGCCTTTTGCAAAATATGCATGTTGTTGATAGTAAGATTGCTATTTGTGGTTAAACCCTAGTAGCGAACTTCTAATTAGCCTATGTATTGGGTAGTGAGTGATATTGCAGAGATCATTAGGGTATGTTAAGTGAGTGTCAGTTTGAAGCTTTGAGAGATCTAAAACTATTTGGTGTATCACCTTTTCAAGCTTTGTTCATGCAATTTTAGTTAGATTTTCTCTCTTTCCCACTCAAAATCAGGAGAAAATAGTATAAAATTGATACCCAAATTCAATAGGAACCGGCCTAGAATTTGGAGACTCCTTCTGAATCATAGTCCACCCACGACTAGAGAAGGTTTCTATTTTTAGGATGGAATTATCGTGCAGCCCTAATGCCTGAGTTGGGGTGACAATTCTAAACCTCAAAAATTACTAAAGGTTAAAGTGATAAAAGTTTTAAGGGTACTGATTCACCCCTCCCCTCTCAGTACACACCATTCCATTATTCCAACAATTCATATCAAAGCTAGATCTCTTATTTGGAAAATTTTAAATCACTTGAGAGAAAATATCATACAATGGAAAGGTATAAGCTTGATAAGAATATTGAGAATCAAAAGTTGCAGATACAAATATTCTATGAGCAATACAAAGAAGCAAGAATCAAAATGAGAGAGCTATTGGATGAAAGAAAAGTCATGGAATCTCACTAGAATGAAACTGACTATCATGAAGAAGAGATACCTTATTTGTTTGAGTCATCGGGATCTACATCTAGCAATACATCTGACACATCTAAAGGAAGCATTACAAGCATTATTGAAATCAATCAACATCTAACTGAACAAGTAAAGGTACTGCAAATCAGTTAAGAGACACAGATGGTAAGAATGATTGATGTCATGAATAATTCTAGACAAGCAAAACAAGAAAGAACATTAGCTATTGATGATAGAAGTAAGATCACTAAAAAGATACAAGAGAAAGAAACTGAGATCCAGAGACTTACTAAACATCACATTGAGATCACCAATCAGATAGTTCTTATGAGTCATGAGGCTAACAAAGTGAACATAGAACTCAATGGTAAATTTGAATCTATTGGTGAACTAAGAGAAGAAAATGAGAAATGAAAGCATGAAGCAAGGATTCAACAACAACATAATGATATGATCATAAAAGATGAAGACAACACAAAGAGAATGGATGAATTTCTGAATGGACAAAGAAGACTCAATAACAATACCGGTTTAGGGTATACCGAGCATGGATAATCATCAAAACAAGTTGATCAAAAAGATGTCTACACAAATCCAAGACTAAATAAGCAGTCATGTAATCACTATGGAAAACTAGACCACACATCAAATGTTTGTAGGAGCAAAGCTAAAAGTATTCCTAAATCTACTTCTACATTCATTGGTAATTGTAATAACTGTAACAAGCATGAACACAAAGCACATGAATGCAGATATAAGGTGAACAAACCAAAGAAGGAATCCTACATGGAAAAATATTGTTCTACTTGCAAAATGCATGGCCACTCATCTCATGAATGCAAAAAAGAAAAGAAAAAGAAAGTATGGAAACCTAAAAAGCAAGAAACTATTAATAAACCAAGAAGAGTCGATAACTCATATGTTTGGGATTACAACACGGGTAAATTGCAAAGCATGTGGAAGATATGGACACATAGCTGCAAACTGCATGAGGATATGGATTTGAAGGTCTAGAAGTTGGACTAACTTTGGAATGGCATGCTTACACCATCATAAGGTCGGTCACCTAAGCAAGGACTACAGAGACTGAGTGATAGAGTCAAGCACTTTTTCCAATGGGAACACTATTGAAGATATCAGTAGAATGAGAAATAAAATGTGGAGGAAAGCTTCAAGCAAAGACAATGTTGGACCAAGCACCATAGTTGGTGACACCTCATCCAATGGATTAGGTGATATCACCACCCCCACCTAAGCAAAGCAAGTAAGTATGGAACTGCACTCTACAAAGTTTTATTTTACATGAGTTACAATACTCATTAATAATATACCAAATTGGCATGAATGAAGATGCACTATGGTATTACTTGTTATGATTTTTTGAATCCAATCTCATCGGTCATTACATACAAAGCATCGTCGGTATACATATGTAAAACAACCAAGTTGTCAATATAAAATGAGCATCATCGGTAATCATGTAAAAGATAATCAAGTCTTCGCTACATACCAAGCACCGTCGGTGAAAATGTGAAAAGTACAACTAAGTTGTCACTTACCCTAATCATTGTATACTCACCAAGGATGAAGTCTTCGGTATGATACCTGAGTGTCTTTGTTTCATTGACCGAGTGGTAACTGAAGCATTAAATACATCACTTAGGTTATTTTCTATAAATAGGGAAACAAAGAGCTCATTCATTCATCAAGTAATAGAGTGAAAACATCAGAGCGAAGAAGAGCGACCAAAAGTGACAAGATTGCAGAGTGATTCACCATAGATTCAAAGGCTACTCTGACAAATTCCTACCATCTACAACAAAGATCAAGTGAGTATCTAGACTCACTGAGCTCACGGTTCATTTACAGAGAAGTCCTAATTTCATGAAATATGGAAACCACATCACGAGTCTCAAAGATCAAGAACATTAAGGACAAGAAGATCAAATTGATCAAGAACACAACCTATGAAGAGCCTAATTATATGTTTTTCCCAAAGGTTTCTAAACAACTTGACGACAAGGGAGAATTCTCAAGCATCCCTCCTAGGGTTTTTCTAGTTGAATATATCCACACATACATCCACTAAAAGGTTACAGAGATCAAAGATCTTGAGGTTGAAGAAGCTTAGCAAAAGCTTTGCCAAGATGGAAACCTTAAAGATGAACACAAGCACATTGAGGTGAAAAGGTTAACCAATGCCCTAATGTTCCCAAAAGAGTTTAAGATCGAGTGGATAAATATTGTACTTATTTGGGTACATGATAGGAAAATGTGGTTGGATGAACCAAAACCAATCACAAAGGATGTGATTCACGCTATAACAGGTTATCCAGTAACCAACAAGGCTAAAGCCCTAAAGCATCCTTCTCGTCCCGAGATTGAAAAGTTAACTGGTACAGTATGGGACGATAGAGGTTTGAAATTTAATTCAATCACCGACCCAAAGATGAATTTTGGTGCATGTGTACTTGGGTACAAAGTATACCAAGCTAGCCAAATGAACAATATAACATGTGGAGCAGTTGACACTGTTTATAAGATTGTGAAGAATGAACTACAATTGGACTTAGCTAAGCTTCTACTAAAGCAACTGGAGGAGAATATAAGGACAATTAGGTCAGCTAGATCTAATTCATGTAAGTTTGGTTCACTCCTTATGTGTACATTCTTCTACTTTTAAAATTTCTTCCCATCTGTTGGTAATGTCACTTGGGACACAACCCGACCTATAACTACACAGATTGGTGAATTTATTAAGTCACTCAGGGACAACTTCACATCTATCATGAATGCATACTTCACTACTTTCAAAGATAGAATGCAGAAGAGAATGAGAATCTCTACACAACTAGTAGAACAGTACAAAGATGACATATGTTTTATAGTGGATACCGACACCACTCTAATCAAACCAGTTGTACTGAGAACAACATGGTTGCAACCATTGGATTATGAGATCAACATTGATCAGGATACAAATGCTATTAAAGCCTTGTTGAATGAACTAGTGGACAAATCATTGAGTAGATTTGGCACATATGAGGAAGCCAAGTCTAGAATCAAGACTGGTTTAGTTGTCAATAAAATTGATAGAAAGAAAACAAAGATGGTGAAAACACTTGAGAAGAAACTATTGGTAAATGATGAAGAATCAAAATAAGATGTCACCGAAGGACAGTCACCCGTCAGTGAAGATAAAGAGATAACTGACTCCGAGTCCAATGAATCTGATGCACCACCATCTCAGAAGGCAAAGGTTACAAATGTAACAACTGCATCAAGGAAAAGGAGCAAAACTACAAAAGAGGAAGACTTAACACCAGTAAAGAAAGGTACTGTGAGGACTTATCATAAAAGGAAGCCTCAAACCGGGCAATCAATACCAAGAAAAAGAAGGAGATATATAAGAGGAAAGGAGGACAAGGATGACACTGAACAGGATGAGAGTGAACAAGGACTCCAAACTGAAAAGATAAAAATTCCTAAAATAGTTGATGAAGTTGCAGAGTCAATCATCAACACCAGGAGCATATCGCATCACAAGATTAGACAATGGCTAGAACTTTGTCTCCCAAAGATTAGAATAAGATAGAAGAAGCCATAATTAAGGCAATGATTACATACAAGTATGTACCAATATAATTCAAGAAGAAAATGCCGCAAGAGCTTAATGAACAAGTATCAACAAGATGGACATATGCCCTGCACACAGAAAAATAGATAAGGGAAAGATCCCTAGTTGCACTCATGCCACCCAAGTCAACAATTGAAGAGATTGATTCAAAAATGAAGGAGCATGCAAAGAATTTTTAAGCAAAGATGAGAGCATACAAAGTACTTGAGGGCAGATTAGAAGACCTTGACAAAGAAAGCAATGAGATTTGGAATGAAATCTTCAATCCACCTGACCAGGTATTAGCTCTAACCGAGACACCTCACTATGAGGAGAAGGAGGCCACACTGAGCCCAGAGCATATTTTAATCAATGATACCAAGGATATCAATCTAGTTGATTTGACAATAAAGGCGAGTAAGGCTATGGATGATGTACCTCAAATATTACAATTATTAGGGGATACAACAGATATCACCATAAAATATATAACTCTTATTGATTTTGATGATGATCCCAATAATGATGAAGATGTAAATGACGCGACTGAGAAAGAAAAGGAAAAGGATATAATGGATGTTGTACAGGAAAATGTACCAGGTCATATACCTTTATTGATACAAGCTATCAATATAATTACTAAAGAAAAGGAAAAGACACTTAAGCCTAATGCAAACATACCAGAGGATAAAGGTGATGACCACGGGGAGCAAAAGGATACAAATGAAGAGAAGAAAGATGCAAGTGGAGAGGAGAAACCGACTGATGCCACTGAAAAGAACACCAAAGAAAACAAAGTTGTAGAGAAAGAACAAGTTTATGTAGAGACATCTACTACCGACCAACAAATCAATACCAAGTAGCATACAAAAGGCAACACACCTCCCACACAGTCACCCAAATCAAAATAAATAGAGAAAGAACTTGCTATAGTTCTACATACCCCTGCTTCTAGTACTATTTCGAAGAAGAAGAAGAAAAGAAAAGCACCAGGCACACTTGAAGAAATCATTGGCATACCTGACTGTGATCCTAGAACACTGGATCCTGATTCACTGACCAAGTATGGTGAAATTTGCAAGAGGAAGGCAATATAAGACAAGCTCAAAAAGGAGCACAAAAATTCACAAGTCCTAAATAATATAAAGGAAATATTATTGCAGATAGTACCTGGCACTCAAATTGATCAAAATGCACCAATACTTGATCAATTAGCAATTCTCACCATGGCCATTACATCACAAAATGTGGAAGCTGACAAGGTGATTGAAGAATGTGCAGAAGAAAAGTTTCAATACAAGCTCACCGAGAAGATCAGCCAAGAAGTGGCAAAAAACAAGGTAAAAATTTATGATCTAGTTACTACATTGGAACCAATACTATCAAAATTATTTAACTTAGTTCATAAGTTGTGCACAATAGAGCATCTCACTACCGAGCATAGTGAAAAGATAGCTGCAATAGATGAAGATCTTAAAGAAAGTGCACAAAGTCTCACAACCATGGAAAATGCATTTCAATTGCATTATGCAAACATTGTAGAATCCAAAAGGTTGAGACTTGAGCTACAAAAGGATGAAATAAAAATTAGAGATGAGGTAACCGAGCTTCAAGCTATGTTACTCCCAAATCTCACATTTCTGTTGCAAAACATGACTTTGGTAAAAGCATTAATTGTCACCCCATAAATGTCAGTAACCAAGAGTATCTATGACATGCACGCCAGAATCACTTTGGCACACATGACCCTTGAGAACCTCAAGGAACAATGGGAGAAGAATATGGAAGACATTCAAAAATTCCATGCCCACATATTTGACAAGCTATAAGTATTACACCTTTGTCATTATTTTCAAAAAAAGGGGGAAAATATATGTATAAGGGGGAAAATATAAGTATAAATGTCAAAGGGGGAAAATGTTAAAAATGGGAAAACATGTCAAAAGGGAAAAGATAAAAATACACAAAGGAGGAAACATGTACATACACTGTACTGAGGCATGCACATAGGGGGAGTCATTGACAAGGTAAACACTTGGTGTATATACTGAACATATGAGTTTGCACATATCAATTTTTGATACTAATGCCAGAGGGGGAGATTGATGATCATAATTTGTCATTATTATACAAGGAAATATTTTTTGGACTGCCAGTTACATGATCACCAAGTGACAGCAAACAAACAAGTACAATGGTCACCGAGACAGACAAGTGCAATGATCACCAAAGCAGACAAGTGCAATGGTCAGTAAAAATATCTTAGCATAGTGGTAACCAAAATCATTGAACATTGATATCAATATCACCGATAGACAGTCTACAGAGTAACCCGAGAGTAGTGTGTCTACACAAACATACCGAGCACCAGTCTACCGAGAGATAGATTTATTTTTGAGAAAAGTGGATCTGAGATACATGTCAGCTAAAGCACTTCAGTCTTAAAAATAGCTTTGTGCTTAGCTATAAAACCATTTCTTGAGGATTAAGTAAAGCATAAGTAATTGCTTTAATCAGTCTAACTGATTGTAAACATGCAAACTAGGAGATCATGGTCAAGTTGTAAACCTTTGATCATAGAGTTTTTCTTGTAAAGCATGAAACCTAAATAGGTCAAAACCTTTGTATATATAGATGTATAATCAATCAGAACATGATGATTGTAGTCGTAGAAGACATCTATGGATCAGACAGAATGACACAAAAGAAAGAATTCAGTTATGAAGAACTAATATTCAAGGCTACCGAGTAGAATAGAGGTATTAATCAATCACTATAGGTGACACATATATCTTGTGAACTTAAAGGATCTGTAATCAAAAATTCAAGATTGCATATCATCAAGTCATAAGTATTTTTGAATACTCTCTAACAATTGTAGAAAATATAAGAAATCCTTTAAGAAGGTGGACTTAACAGTCTTATTTTAAATCTCTTAACCGAGTGCACACTTAATAGTGTTGTTAAAATATCTTAACCGAGCAGACCTAACAAGTCTAAAATGTTACTCCTAATAGGGTAATATCATCAAAATTGATCACACTTGTAGCCTTAACCAACACCTTCCATTCTCCAGATAGTGAAGCTTTGTGGGTTTCATCCCCACCATAATTTTTACCTTCTAACAATGGTTTTCTGCATTACCAATTCTTGTGTCATGTGTAACTAAGTTTCATGAATGTTTCTATGAATGATTACATGCAATTAAATTTATGTTTTGATATTACATGCATAAGGTAGAAAAGCAATATGGTCAGTAATGCAAGTAAATATTACTAAAGGTTAAAGTGATAAAAGTTTTAAGGGTACTGATTCACCCCTCCCCTCTCAGTACACACCATTCCATTATTCCAACAGATAAGGAATCTGTGCTAAAATAGCAAAAAAATTTCCATTTCACACTTATCACTCATGATCTGGAGGAAGAATGCAATATGGGAAAAAAATCCATTTTTCACAACGATGTCTTTTCTCCCTTGCCAAAGTGCAAAATTGGGACAATGTGACGTGTTGGCCCACCCACGAGGATAACGTGACCTCTATCCACCCTAACATAATTGTATCCCATGATGAAGGTCTCTCATTGGCTATGTCCACTGAGATAAATGGTGACAAAGAAAATCCAACAGTTTCAAACATGGTCAACAATGTTGGAAACTGATGGTTGTTTTTGCCACCATTCAGCCCATCACAAATAATCAATCTAAGCCACATCCATCATGGGATAAAAGTCTATCAAGGATGGAAAGATGTCATGTTGACTTCACAGGTGGGATAACACATCATATTTTCCCAATTTCGCATGTTTGTAGGGGAAAAAAGGCATATTTAAAAAATGGCAACATATTTTTCCATTCTCCACTTAACTCCAGTGAGTTGAAAGAAGGAAATGTGAAACTGTGAAAACTTTGCCATTTTTCATTGATGCATTTTCACCTTTGCAAAATTGCAAAATTGGGATAATATGACATGTTGGCCCACCCACAAAGATAACATGAAATATTTCCATCCCTGATGGATTCTTATCCCACGATGAAGGTGGTTCAGATCAATTATCCATGATGGGCTAAATGGTGGCAAAAATAGCGATCAATTTCCAACATTGTTGGTCCCATGTTGGAAACTATTGGGATTTTATTCCACCATTTAGCCTAGTAGACATATTCAATGAGAGACACATTCATCATGAACTAAAATTCTGTCAAGGTTGAAAGATGTCACGTTATCCTTGCGAGTGGGCCAACACATCATATTTTCCCAATTTTACAATTTGGCAAGGGTGAAAAGATATATTTGTGAAATGACAATTTTTTTTCCATTTTGCATTTCCTTCCTCTGACTCCCTGGTGTTAAATTTGAAATGGAAAAAAAATTTCTATTTTGCAAAGATGCCTTATCACCCTTGCAAAATTGTGCAATTGGGAAAGGGTGACATGTTGGCCCATCCTAGAAGATAATATGACGTGTTTGCCCACTCGCAAAGATAACATGACGTCTTTACACCCTGTCAGGTTTTTAGCCCATGATGAGAGTGGCTTAGATCGATTATCTATGATGGACTAAATAGTGGCAGAAATAGCCAACAAATTTGTAACAGAGGCCTCTAAATTTGATTGATTTTAAACAAATTAGGCATATTTTTCAAAGCAGCAAAGGGTATGTTTGACTCCAAATAACTAATATGCATTATAATGGTTGAGATGTGTTATATAAGCATTGAATCAACAAATTCCAAGCTTTGGTAAAGTCATTTTAACTCTATTTTTCAAAACCCTCAATCCTACATTGTCAAGATACCAATTCTTAATAGAGAAACTTGACTAGGGCATAACTATTTCATCCATAAACAATCTCCTTCACGTTTGAAACATTAAGAATCTTAAAAAATGCTCCTTAAAATCAAATACAACCATGTGGATTTAAATGTCAATGGTAGAAACATTGGCAATCAACAAATTTGTATACAAACCCTTATTGATCAAGGATTCATACCTGAGGGCATGTAAATAAACGGTGGAGCATTGAACTATCAGCAATGGATTTTGACATGAGAGCCTATAATATGAACATGCCCCAATTAGTGTTATTGACAAAATGAAAATATAGTCCCACCAATGGAGAAAACACTAAAATAAGTTGGATCATCGAGGAGAATTCTACCAATGAAAGTAAATTACAAAGGGTCTTCGGAGTATGTTATACCGATGATCAACAAAACCTATAACTATCGAGTTCAAGAAAACATGCCATCTCTGGTAGTGTCTTCTTGTACCAATGAAATAAAATATAATGATCAAAGGGAGTTGTGCTGATAGAAAAATCAAATAAGAGAATGTCATGATCGCAATGTGTTCTACCGATGGTAGAATCAAAGGAAGGATTGTTAGGATCGGGATAAGTTATGCCACTGCATATATTGAGAAAATAAAATGATAAATCAAGGGGAGTTCTAGTGAAATAACTTATTTTCATCGGAGTAACTTGTTACTATGGAATATAAAACATTGAGATCTTCCCATGCCTGATAAGGAGATCAGGGAAAGGTATACTGATGCCAAAGTCATACAAGTCAAACAATATGAATGTCCAAAAAAGTGAGTCACTATGTTTTATGGTAGAGTGAGGTAGTGGTAAGCTTTCACCATAAGAGAGATGGTTTAAGTGTCAAAGAGAAGATATATGGTGAAAGGTGAAAAAGTGACATCAAAGAAACACTAGAAAAACATGATCAACAATAATATGTCAATGATTGTGAGGACTGCTATGAAGAAAGAGATAACAAGTTGTATTAAAGAAAAAAAATGATATTAAGAGTTAAAAATGCACAATAATGATTTTAGGAGTTTGTAACTGGCATGGACAACAAATACTCATCCCATTATTATGAAGACCAAAACTTTAAATTCATATCCTAGAACGGATCTGTAATGTTTCATGAAGGCTTTGGCACTATCCTCAAGAGTAATGAGAAGGAGCACATAACAACAACAATGATGGACATGTATGGAAGAGAGAAAGTGAAAAGATCAGACAAAAGATACAATAGAAAATAATGTCAGGGTACAACATACATGCTTCAAGGTACATCACAGTGATATTCATGGGCATTAAAGAAGTTATATTAAAATTCTTAAAAGGATCTTTTGGGATTCATTACCCAAATATTGAGACCAAATCTAGCTTGAAACTTTTGCCATATTTTTTGGGGCTCCATGATGCAGAGCACACAAGGAAGCAAGGGTATTCAACCCACAATCCACAACATTAACTTGCTCTAACACACTTCCACTCCAAGACACCTATCCATTAGTTCAAATTATCAAAACACCTTTTAGACCTTGTGGACATCTATCACACCCCTTGATACAACTTCTCACATAAAATTCCCCATTGGCTCCATGTCTTCACTAGAACACTTCTTTGTCTTACAAGTTCAAAACTCATCACTATTGCAGAGGGTAGAATAGGCATGTACAAATTTAATTCCCTATCATTAGAGACCTAATAAATTTGAAATATTCCCCCTTTTGAACCCACTACACCTTCTAAGAGTACTTGCCTTGTAGAGGGATAGTTGCTACTAGCCCTACCTTTCAATTTTGTCATCAACAACTCCCCAAATTTCCACACAAATTCCAAAATAGATTGCAGATTTTCATATCCATTAACTAGGTCTTATAAAACATGCCTCGGATTGAGTCTTGGGTCTCAACATTAAGGGTCTCAAAATAAGACTGCTATCATTGGCCTAATTAGTGAATTAGGTCACTTTTTTTAAGTAACCCATAAGGAATGGATTGATTCCTTGAAACCATTGCTTGTTCCAAGTCTTCACACCCTCCAAACCACCAAATCCATAATTGGATTAAGCCTAATCTAGTAGTTTGTATCTTTGAGATTAGTTTTCCTTCATTCTCGTGACTAGTCACATTGAGAAGTATTGTCTAATGCTTGGATTTTCTCTCAACTGCCTCCATATCCCAATTTGAAACTTTATGCATCTTAAAGTACATACAGAGTCCTAACTTTCCACCAAGGGCTAGAATTTTCCTATGCTAGAAAAGTCAAGTTATAAGAATTTTTCTATAAAACCCTAGGTAGAAGAGGGTTTAGTGAGTGGCTTCACAATAATTGCAATAACCCCCACCAAAATTGATGGATTAACTTCAAACAACTTATAGAGGAGAGTAAGTTCATTGTTTCAAACATCCATATGCATCATACCATTCACTTTGTTGGTTCCTGAAAGGGGTTTACACTAAAAAATAGCAACCAAGTTGATCCTTTGATTATCTATGGAGAATCCAACTCCAACTTTCAATAATCTTCAAGACTTGGACCAATTGACAAAGATATCTCAAACCCTTATGCACTTTGGACTCTGCAAAACCTGGGAGGGTGGTCCCTTAATGCATTTACAATCTTTGCACCACACTTGTAAATAACATCACAACAAAGGAGATAATCTCATATAAAGGCTCAACAAAGAGGAAGAATGCTATGAAATGGATTATTCCCAATGATCCTCTACCAATTAGGGCATGAGATAACAAGAACATACAACAACATATATAAAATAAATGATACTGCATGATTTAAGAATTTTGTGGTAATACTCAAATGTGTAAGGAAGTTAAGTAGTGGAATAACTTCCTACACTAACCCTAAGGGGGGAATAATGTAAAAAAATTCTAAGATCATTTTCATAGTTACAAAAACTTAACAGAAATAAACATAAGGATAAATAACATTCTTACCACAACAAAAATATTTATTTGGGGAAAACCCTTTTGGGAGAACAACCCCACACTCCAAAAGTAGCCCAATATATTATTCAACATTAAAAAACATATTACAATATACTTGCAGAGAAAGCTTCTTTCAAGAGTATCATTGATCATAGATCCAGAGGTATTTAGAAAGCTATAAGGCTCTTATTGAAAACCTCCATCTCATGCACCTACTATATAGGAGATACAACACAAGAAAATGCCAAATACTATTACAAAACCATGGGCTAAAACTACCCCCAAAAAAGGTGTTCATCCTATCTCCAATCAAATATGCCTTATGAGGTCTCAATAAACACACCAACACGTGTAACTCCCTTTTACAACTCATTTACATGTTCGATGCATTTTACATTTCCTGTTTCAGGACACCCAACTTCTGAAGACCATAACTTGTGACCCATGTACCTGATTGGCTATTATAACCCCATTTCAAAAATGCCACAAAATTATCTATAATAATTATAGTGAAGTGTTATCTCGGGAAAAGTTTGACCCCTTTTCGGAGCCTCTAAGGCCTTCAAAATTGAGTTTGAAGTTTTTGTATGACCCCCTCAAAAAACAAAAAAACTTAATAACTTCAAAACCGGACATGATCTTGCCAAAACAATTTACCAGCATGCTTATATATCTAAATTTAACCTCTATAAAAGAAATTAGAATATTGTCGTGATCAAATGACTGACTTACAAAAAAAAAGCTGCCATATGTAATTACAAGGTTGAGATACATTTTCCCAACAAAATAAATTTCAACACCAAATTGACAATAAAATAAATACAATTTGTGATTAGTTCCTTATTCCATTAGGGATTGGAACTTGTTGGTTCAAGAAAAGGGTTTAGACTTACAAAATAGCAACCAAGTTTATCTTTCAATTATCTATGGAGAAGCCTACTCCAAATTTCAATAATCTTCAAGACTTGGACCAACTAACAAGGATATCTCAAACCCTTATGCACTTTGGGCTCTGTGAAACTCGGGAGGGTGATCCCTTAATGTATTTACAATATTTGGACCACACTTGTATATAACATCAAAACAAAGTAGATAATCTCATATAAAAGCTCAACAAAAAGGGAGAATGCTATGAAATGGCTAATTCCTAGTGATCCTCTACCTATTGGAGTATGAGACAACAACATATATAAAATATAAATATTCCACATAATTTAACAATTTTGTAGCAAATTTGGATGAAATTGAACACCACAATATGAGAAAAAATACTACAACACTAATCAATGCATCATTCCATTGGGTATTGAATCCATAAGCAATAAAACTGCAATATAACAAAAGTTCACCAAAATAGCTTTAAGATATAAGAATATATTGCATTACAATATATCTCAACTGCAACCATAACCTAAACTTCTTATCAAAATCCTTGCACAAACCCTAAAAATTTATAAATATATTCAAGCATTTAATTGGCTTATTAGATCAAAGCATGAATAAAATTTACATACATCACAACAATACACTGAATAAAATAAAATGCTTGATTCTATTTTATTCAAAATTATTAAAATTTGTACACGGGAGAGAATTGGATTTGAATTTTATTTTTCATTAATCTTAAATTGCTATCTCTACCATACAACATTTTATAATTCATGTATTCAAAACCTCTAAAAATTTTACACAAAACCCTTCAAATTTGTTCTTTAAAATGCTTTACAATATGCTCAATGTTTCACCTCGATGTTACTTGGGACCGAGAGTCTAGACTCATAGTTTTTGGAACCCTTTCTACTGGCCTTGAATTCCCTTTTATAGAAACAATGGAGCCAACAAGCTTCGGGCCAGAGAATACACATGTCACTCAGTTCATTGGACCGCATAATTCTTGTTACAAAATATCTTTACACAAAAAAAAAAAATTACATTTTCCTTAAACAAGATATTCCTTGTACTTCTCCCACCTTTTATTTATAGATGAAGATATTTATGAGCTCATGGTTGTTGTAAACTCATTCTTCAAAAAAGATGACCTTTGCATAAAACACCAAAACAATTTGCCAGATCGTCACATCAACCAGTTAGATATAATTAATTGTTTATCTCTTACTCTTCATTCGAATACATCTTAACCCATTCAACATATTCTTCATCTGTTGACCAATTGAAACTCATGAATTCATCAAACTTTTCTCTATATAGGTTGTACTTGATAAAAACCTGGTTGGCTTCCTTTTCAATAGTCTTAAATAATGTGCCAGTGTTGATTATTTTTTCCATGTTTTCTAGCATATCTATGTCAAATTATTCACAAATGGAATCAACCTAAGAATTGATAATCTGTTCTGCCTGCTCCTTCCATATTTTTAATGTTTTTACACTTCCATCCATATCTATAATTTCATGCAACAAAGTATCACGAATCTCATTAAAATTGTTGATCAACTCTGTGATTCTTCTTTCAATGTCCTCATGTAACATTTGGAACTCCTAAATAGACTTCACCAATAAATGGGTTTATTGAAGTGCCTAGAGCCTGTTAGCATGAAACTTTGATGAAACAAACATCATCCTCAAGTCATTGGACCTTTTCATCCATTTTGTGAACTATGGGACAAAAACCTCCATGTCCCAATCAAATCTTTTAACAACTTCAAATAACAAAGAAAAGAAAGAATGTACACTTGCCAATTTTCTATCAACCTTTTCATTTAAATGAGTTAGCATTGAGTTGACTATTTCCTTTTTTTTGATGTGGGCCTCTTCTCTGTCTCAACAATTTTTTCCATGACCTCCTTTATCTTTTCTAAAATTTGACCCTTTGTTGGATGTATAGAGAAAGTAGGCTCTTGAATTATTGGTCCTGCAGTAGAAACAAGAGGAGTAGCCTCGATGGGGGATTGTGGAACTGTCAAAGTGGAAATGGTAGGAGGTACATCTGATGAAGAAGGGGTAGAATAAATTTTAGGGGCTGCAAGTGACAACTCCAATATTTTTTTTTCTAATAGTTGCACCTTTGTTTGCAATTGAATGCACATTTGGTGTTCCTTGTTGTATTCCCTAAAAATATGTTGATACTTACTTTTGTATTCTTTTTTTTTAGTCTCCTCCTTCTAAGAAACCACTTGAGCTAATTTGGTTGTGTTTTATTACCAAATTTGTGATGACATGTAACTGATTGAATATTTGATAATGTTAATTTGAAGATAATGCAAGGCATTAAATTAGTCAATGGTTTGAATTATCATTGATGTCAACTTGATATCATCTGTACGGTCATGTACATAATGCCAAAGATTTTAGAGAATCAATGGAACTAAGGTTATGCTTTCAACAATGCATAAAAGTCAAGTATTCACTAAGTGATAGACAATACCGATGGAGTGCACACCATCAGAAAGGCAAAGAAGAGAAGTCACAGTGATACCCGATGAGCAGAAGACAGTGTTTCTTGATGAAGAAAAACCATAGGATACCCGACGAGCTAAAAATAGAGTTGACCGATGAGTAAAAATCTAATGATTCTCGACGAATGGAGATCTTGAAGCTAACTAGAGTCACACTGATGGAACTGTCAATTGTCATCGATGACTAACTACAAAGTTGATCGATGGAACAAAGAGTTCAAAAAATGACAAAATATCTAGTTGGCAAGAGCTAAAGATAGACTTAGCTGGTTATTTTCTTTGGTTTATTTGACCAGAGTTAAGTGATTGATTTAAAGATGATTTGTACGGTTGGCATGAAGATAACTACAAGAAAAATTAGGAGTTATGCTTTAAATCTAATTGGCTGGATTGTTTTTTATGCCAAGAATCAAGAATCAAAAATCAAGAAACAATGAATATCATGTCTATATAAGAGACATACTTAATTCATTTTTGATATCACATTCATGAAAAAGGGATTAAGGAGAGTGAATGAAAAGAGGATGCTGAAGAGAAACTGATGAAGAACAACTTCATGCAGTTTGATCAATCAAGCTAAAGGAGAGCTAAGGAATTCTGCAGACACCGGAAAATAGTGAGCACAACATCACAAAGCAGAAAGTGTGGAGCACAAAGGAATTGAATTGATACATTGATCAGAGAGGTAATGTACTTAAATAGATCTAAAAATCTACAATTCAAGTTACATTAGAAATAGGTCATATTGTTTCAGTTTAACCATTGAAGCATCAAGTCTCTTAATAGAATAGGACTTAATAGTCTTCTATATATTGAGGTATGTCCCAAGGAGTGCCAAAAAGGTTGATTCATGAAAGTATAATTGGATATGCCCGATGCCTATTGATAGTCTAAGAGAGAGTCTGATTCAAGGATGGAAGCATTAGATGCTTGATACTATGTGACAACCAATATGTGTAAAATCCTCTAACAAGGTCACACCTAACCATGTGGTTGTAACCTTTAACAAGGTTGGCTCCTAACAGGGCTCACTTTAGAAGAGTGAAAATTTTTGGTACCGGTCCCAGTGGGGTTTTTACCTTAACAGGGTTTCCACATTAAAATCTATGTGTTATATGTGTGTATGATGCATTTCTTTACTATTTTGTATCTTACATAATTCAATCTGGATATATCAGTATACTCTACATATTTACTGTATTTTGGTAAATAGATGACTGCTTATCGATAAACATTAAGAAGAAGGTTTAACAGAGCAATCCGACAAGTAGTAAATTGATATAAGTTTTTCAAGGCATTCATCTTGTAGGACAAAAGATAACTTGATTAATAATTAGTGGTTATAAGAGTTAAAGGGTTGATTTAAGGATTAAAATTTGAGGCCACTGATTCACCCCCCCTCAATTATTACTAACAATTGGTATCAGAGCTTGTGTTCTTAGAAATAAGGTTTCAAGACCTAAGCCAAAGATCACAAGATGAACAGATGAGATGTGCCCAAGTTGAACAAAGACAACTTTGCTTCATGGCAAAGTAGGATAAGACTCCACTTATCAAGTATTGGTAATGATGTTACTCAATTCCTAGAAATAGAATATGTGTTGCCCATAGGAGCACCAACAGTTGAACAAATGAGAGAGAATCATGAACATAACAGCATGATGATAGAGCTTGCTTCCTCACTCTCTGATGCTAAATTTGAAGATGTCAAAGAATGCAAAACTACAAAGTAGATGTGGGACAAATTGAAGCTTGTACATGGTCGTGACAAAAATGTTTTGAGAGCCAAGGAAGAAAGCCTTAGAGGAAAGTTTGTTGATCTTAAAATGAAAGAAGGAGAAAAAATCACTCAATATAGCACAAGAATTAAAGAGGTAGTCAATGCTGTCCAAGGAGTTGGAGGTGTACTAGAAGAAGATACAGTGGTAAGTAAAATTCTAAGAACCTTACTGCCTACTTATGCTATTAGAGTATCTTCCATTCAAGAAATGAGAGCAATAACAAATAGCAATGTTACTCTAGATAGTTTAATTGGAAGACTGATTTCATTTGAGATGAATAACTTTGATAATAGTGTCTTACCAAACATAGAGTCTGCATTCAAAACTTCTATGAGAATAAGTAAATCATGTCACAAAAACACTATGAGAAAAGATAGTGATAGTGAAAATGAAGAAGATGATCTTGATGAAATTGAAGCACTTATGGCCAGAAGAATGCATAGAGGCAAAGGTAAATACAAAGGTAAATTACCACTTATTTTTTTTTTAATTTCAAAGAGATTGGACACTTTGTTGCAAGATGTAGTAACAGAAGAAAAGATGATAGAAGTAATGATAGATCTTTTGAGAAGAAGTCTGACAGAGGTGATTACAGAAGCTACCGACAATCAGAAAGAAGGGATACCCAAGACTATAAGGACAAAGGAAAGAAGGTCAGCTACCTAGAAAAATGCAAGGATGATGAAACCAACACCGAATCTGATGAAGACATCAAGATGGTTTTTGTGGTTGTAAAACATGATTCAGATGATGATGAATAAAGGTATGGAGAAACATCTCTCATATCTAAAATTAGCAAAAATGATGTTTGGATCATAGATAGTGGTTGCACTCATCATATGACTGGTGATAAGAAAAAGTTTGAGACTTTGGAATATTACAAGGGTGGATCAGTAAGAATGGGAAATGACACACCTTGTCCAGTTGAAGGTAGAGGAACAATAATGTTGAATAACCAGATAAAGTGTGAGAATGCTTAATGGGTAAATGGATTGAATTATAATCTCTTGAGTGTTTCTCAGTTGAATAATTCAGGTCACAAATTTGCATTTGAAAATAAGAAGGCAAAGATCTTCAACAAATCTAGAAATCTGATTGGTACTGGTGAACAGACAAAAGGTAACTTATTCTATTTGAATGATATTGACTCCACTTGTTTGATTGCTACAAGCGAAGACATATGGTTATGGCACAAAAGACTGTGTCATGTGAACTTTGACAACATGATAAAGATATCAAAAAGAGAAATTTCAGAGGCTTACCGACAATGACCAAGCCCAACAACATCATGTGTAAAAACTGTCAAAAAGGTAAAATGACAAAGTCCAGTTTCAAAAGAAAAACCCATTCATTTGATGCAATTCTAGAATTAGTCCATACTAATTTATGTGGACCTATGAGGATAAATATTTATTATGGAGATAGATATTTTATTCTCTTTGTTGATGATTACTCTATAATGATGACAGTTATGTTTCTAAAAGATAAATCAGAAGCATTTAAGATGTTTAAATGGTATAAGGCTATGGTAGAGAAACAAAGTTGTAAGGATCTAAAATATTTGAGATCAGATAGAGGAGGTGAGTTTATATCAGATGAATTCACTAACTTTTGTAATGAGCATGGTATAAAGAGACAGGTTTCTGCACCAAGAACACCACAACAAAATGGGATTGCTGAGAGAAGG
>MU223182.1:591492-601498 GCA_018584345.1 Thuja plicata | reverse complement strand
TATATATATATATATATGTAGCTACTTTATGATGCACAGGATGGATGTTTATGTATATGCTTTACTTTCTTTTTATATGATTATGCTTATATATTATAATGTGTTGCCTTTGTCACGCAATAATATATGTTATGGATGCAAGCATTGTTTGTTGTCTTTTACTTTTTGAAATGTATGAATGCAAAATGTAAATGTATGTTGGAAATTTTTTTCTCGTGTATGAATGAATGAATGCAAAAATGTACATGTTTTTGTTGTTTTTCCTTGTTATGAATGCATGTATGCAGGATGCACTTGTTTTTGATATACCAGAGTACTAGACCAAGGTGACTGTGAGGACTGACTGAAGAATTGTTAGCAAAAAGAGGAAATTAGATGAAGAAATGTTAGTAGAAAGATGTTGGATTTCAAAAGTGCAATTTGTGTTATAAGATCTTATTTTGATATTGCAAAAGCAGATGCGGTGCATCATGACACAAAAGCCAGAGCGAAATAGTCATTCTTTTTGCGTAAACAAACATGATGCAGAAAGAGGATGATCTTCTCCGTCCCAAAAGCATGTAGCAGACATGCCCCAGAATTTCATGAGATCACCGAATAGGAAGAAAAAGATAAAGCCAAAACAACTGGTATGAACCATCCCTGCTACTCTCATAAGTTCAGATAATATCCTCGAGTAGCATAGGAACATGATCAAAAAAGAAAATAAAAAATACTCACTGAAACAACGTGAGCCAACAACCATTCTGATCCTTTGTTACTTGCATTAAATGTTCATTGATTGATAGCTTAGATTGCAAATTGACTGATTTGATAATTGATTGATAGCTTGGACAGATTGATTGATAGAAAAGGTCAAAAGATTGAACAGTCCAACCAGATTGAATGTTGAGTCATAATTATTTAGATCACATTTGTGAGAATATGATTTCATTTAAGCATAGAAGGATGATTCTACCACTGATGTCTGCAAACATGATGACCGATACACAAAAGAAAGACAAGTATGTACTAATTTATTGCTGATTTTTGAAGAGATTTTGCAATTTTAAGGATTTTTGAGATATTTGAATTTTTTGTGATGATCTTTTTTCAGGACTTTTTATGATTTTTAGGCTTTTTTCAGCATCATATTTGATTTTTAGCAATTTTTTTCAAGACAGTATTTGACTTTTAGGAGTTTTTTTAGGACATTAAGATATTAACAAGTGTGTTATCTCCAATTGGATAGTTGAGGAATCTCATGGATAAACCACGTTCAAGGTCTTCCCCCAGTTCGAAGTCAAATTCAAAGACGCTTAGTGCTAGGAATCTGCCCCCAGACAATAAAGAGGCTATGTATAGAGGCCGAAAGATAGATAAACTGGGTATACCAAGGGTAAGACAAAGAAGATCAACTAGTTATAGGCCATAAAGGGGCACTAGGGTCGATGCAAGTTGAAAGATGTGATCAGGAAAGGACATCATGATACTAGGTGGAATCATGATAGACATTGGAGCAACAACTTACTATGCATGGCACCTGTTTGCCAGGTTTTCACCATGGTACTTGCCCAAAGTGCCTGTTTGCCAGGTTTTCACTTGTGGACGTGATTTTTCTCTTGATTTCTATTTTTGCATGCCAAGATGCTTGTTTACTAGGTTTTCATCAAGGCAACCATTTTTTTCTCTTTTTGATTTTTTTTCTTTTTTCTCTTTTTCTCTTTTTGTTTTTTTTTAATATTTTTTGACATTTTGGAAAAAAATGGACGCATGAAGTGACATGGACAGAGGACTCAAGCGCCTTACTCTTTGAAATGTGCTTTTGAAATATATTGTGTAAAGACGTTGGTAGGGTAATGACAAAGGGATATGAAGTGGGTGATTAGATAAGGATGAGACAAGCTTTATGCAAGGGATTGGATAGGTTGGATGAAAGGTTGGAAAATAGGTGTTGGATAATGAAGGGAATGTACACCAGCTTTCTTTGAAGTGGAAGGGAATGGATGCAAGAACAACATTGGCACACACCTTGAGGGGTGATGGAGTGATAGAGAAAAATGAGATTTTGGATTTTGAAGGATTAATGAAGGAATGGATATGGATTTTGGGACACAAGGACCCAAAATGGATTTGGAAGATGGAAGACATTTAGATGGAGGGCTAGCAATTTTGGATGCCAATTTGGAATTTTCTTTAGGACTCTGTGTTTCAAGGAGCTTCTTGAGAATCCACATGCTTTTTGATTTTTCATTATTTCGAGGGTCCTTTGAATGTATTTCTTGCAAAATGGATTTTGACTTTATTTTTTGCTCAATGGACCTTTGTAGCCTTTTTTATAATTCTTTTTTATTTTGGATCAAATTTTTCTTCTTTTGTACATGTCGATTATACTGGACATGTTGATCCTTGATAGCATGTGGATTGCTTAACTTGTAGACTTTATGTTTGGCATCCAAATTGCTCTGAAAGGGAATGGAATTCATGGATGAATAGGAATTATATGGAGGTATTTTGGATGGATGGAAGGTTCTCCAGGGTGTATGCATTTGTTGAATTGCATGTGGGAAAGGGTAAGGGGATTATGAGCTAGTGGAGGGAGGAATATATGGACCTAAGATGGATGGAAGGGTTGAAGGGGGAGGTATACGTCTAGATTTGGATTTTGAAGGGATACCAACGCCTTGAGATGTAGATTTGTTATTAAGACCATGGCCATTTGAACTTTCTTGGACATGTAAGGGTTTCAATATACCTTTTGCATGGAGGTCTAACCCTTTGACTTGATAATGCTTTCTTCGACCAGTAGGATACTTGCTACAAGACACAAGTCCATTATTATGAGGTGTGAATGATATGGAAGGAATTATAGGACCATGAGGTGGACTAGAATCAATAGAACTAGGGGAACCAATTTGAAGTGTAAGGGGTTCATGAATAACTTGCATAGATGTACAAGGAACAATAGGATCCTACGATGGAGTATGAGTAGTGACATGATCATCTGGTAGGATAGGATCTTGTGGGGGATCTAAAGGGATGATGTGATCTTGAGGAGAAAATGAAGGTGAAGGGACACCTTGATCTTGTCTTGGAAAGGGATCTTGGGAAGATATGGAAGGGATATCATGATCTTGCTTGGGAAGTGGGAGGTTAATGGGACTTGGAAGGATATTTTTCTCTTGAGGTGGAAAATGATCATTTTGGATAGTGGGGATAAGGATAGTGGGATCATCATGAGGTTGAAGGGAAATGGGGTCTTGGTCAACAATAGGATAGAATTGTTCATTGAAGGGGTCTTGACCTTGATATATTTTTAGACATGTTTCTTCATTATTTTTATCATCCTCTTGACATGGGATATGACTTTGGACATGCAAGGGGGGTTCTTGAAAGGGGTCAACATTTTGATATGATGAAGATGGAATTTGGATAGGAATCTCATGAATAGGCTTGATTGAAATGGGAGGAAATGGTGGAATTGATTCAAAGGAACTTGGGATATGCATATGACTAGCTTGGATGTCTTTTGTGGATATCCATTGGAAGGTTGCATTGTTGGAAGAATCACTCGATGGGGAAGGAGGAAATTTCTCTTGTGAAGTTTGTAGGGATGAAGGAATAGAGAAAAACATGGATGTTTCTTGAAGGTCAATGTATTGAGGGGAAATAGGTATATCATCCATGTGATTTTTTTGGGGTGATCCATTGCTAGACATGGGTAAATTATTTGTTTAATCTAATTTTTGAAACGAATTCTTTAAAAGTTTGGATTTGAACTTGTGCTACTTGATGGGTCTTGTTTGTGATACCTCATCATTATTTACATGTTGGAAATAATTTTTGGATTGAACATGTTCAACAAAAATTTTCTTATTGATTATGCTTGGTTGATGTTCAAAAGATGTCACATTTGAATTTTCCTTTGTTTGATAAGACATTAGTGGTGAATTGGAGGACACAAAAGGTTCCTCAAGCAATGTTATTGTTTGTGATCTAGGTATTGATTGTCTTCTTTGCATGATTGGCACAAGAGGTTGTGAAATTGTTCGAAGATCACTTGGCTGTATTGGAATGAAGATTGGTCCGTAATTTGGTGGTGGCCCCATTTGAATTATGCCACAATCAGGTTGAAAGATTTGATTTGGAACTTGGTTGAATGATTTATTTGAAATTTGAGCACATAGAGACTGATTTGAAACTTGATTGAATTGAGCATGATCTGGAACTTGGTTGAAAAAATTTGGCTTTTGCACATGATTGAATTGGGCTTTGTTAAATTTTTCATTTGCCTCATTGAGTTGTGAAATGAGTTTTGGTATCTTTGATTTCTCAATGAGAGATTATGTGTCAATTTCACCAAAAGATTCACTTGGACATCCAAGGAGTTTGGCCATCTCATTTCTACTCTTTATCATCTTTTCTACACTCTCTTGCAAGATTTTCTTTTCTTTATCTAATTTTGCTTGCAAATTTTGAATCATGTTTGCATGAACTTGAGGCAATTGATTGTTTGGTTGTGTTTGAGACATCATGTTAATTTGTACTGCAAATGGTTGTTGCACTGGTTGTGCTATATCCACAGGTGGTTCTTGTTGATCTGCTTGGGCTTGTTGCACTTGTTGTGTTACATGTGCTTGTTGAGTCACCTTAGGTGGAATTGGTGTGATATCCACAAGGCTCTTCTTCTTTTGATCTTACAACTAATTTGGTATAGTTGTAGTAGTCACATTAGATACATCAAATATGGGTACCCTTGGTGGTTCATTAAATGGTCCTTTGGATGTTGTTGCATTTGAGGTGCTTCCTAGAAATGTTGTATTTGTTACCAAAGGAGGACCACTTGGTTGTGTTTCTTCAAAAGGGGGTACATCTGGCATTCCCCAAGGAAATGTGAACGTTTCATTTAATCCTTTTGGCAAGTGGTTCTTTAAATCAATCTTCCATGTTCTGTTAGGACCTTTTTTAGGGATTTATGTAGCATCCACCATCTCAGGAGGAGGGAGTGCTAACTCTTCAAATAAAGGATTATCCAATGGTATATACTTTTCCTTTGGAGGAAAATCGACAGTTAAATCATTTCGCTGTCATTTTTGTGTTACCACCATAGTGGACTCATCGAAGGGTTGTTCTCACTTTTCTCTATCCTGAACCACTTAGGCTTGATTCTTTTTAAAAGTAGATTGTGGGGGATTTTGATATTCTAATAATAATTGAGGATTTGTCTTTTTAATCACTTTCATATATAATCTTGGGTCTTGCGTCATGAGATACGTTAATGTCTGCTATTTTTTTTTGTTCTTAACGGCTTCGTTAATTTCCTCTTTAGGTAAATATTTGAAGGAAGCAAATGTTTCATGTGAGTCTCCAGAATCCAAAGAGGGACTTGAGGCATTTCCAGGATCTTGATTATCTGGCAATAGTGGAGGAGGCTGATAAGATCCAAAATTTGTGTTTGGCATAGGTTGTTGTTGCAAATAATTGGGTTGGACTTGATTGATTTGACAATTTTGTTGGTATTCCTCCTCAGGTGTAGGGGGAACACTACCTTGGCCAGGTGGCATAGGTACAAAAATTGGTTCAAAGGTTGGGGGAGGTCCCCACTGAATAGTGCCAAAATTTGGGGAAGCATTTGAAGGATATCCCATGTTGCATAGATCATTGCTTGGAGTATGTCCTTGAGGAAATGTGACATGTCTTGGGTCATGAAATATTTGATGTACTTCTTCCAATGGTTTCATATTGATTAGGTCAGTTTGATTTTGATATGCAAAACCTTGTCTTGGATCAAAGGGCAGTTGTGATTCTGGTTGTGTTGTAAACATAGGTAAATAAGGATATTGTTGCCTTTTGGATGCTTGAGATCTTATGAAAACTGGCATGATTACTCTATGCAAATGCAAGATTTTTTTGGAATTTTTGGATTTTTAGAAATGCAAGCTTTGAAATGCAAGGAGCTTATGAAAATGCAATCTAAGGTTTATGCAACTATGTTTTTGGTTTTTTGGACTTTGACAATTAATCTTTTGAAAGGAGACAAACCTAAGAGCATAACCTCATGAGGTTGAATAAGAATCTTGACTTCATAAAAAGGATTGAGGGACAAGGGACAAGTTTGATAAAAGGGCTTAGGTAAAATCCATCATGACAAAGGTGGAATATGACTAATTGATAAGGAAGGGGGGTTTGAAATTTTTTTGGGAAAAAAGGGACCAAGTCAAGATCCTATTTTTCAGCGCCATAAAGAAATGCTCTATGATTTGGATACTTTCTAGGATTGTTTGCAAAGTTTTTAAGGAGGATCTAAAATGAGCTATGTATGCAAGAGGACCATGATTAGGCTTATGCAAATGCAAGGAGATTAGTTCATGAATATGCAATATGAAGGATATCAAGCATGCCAAAAGGGTCCAAGTGAAAATTTCAAGGTTCCTTTTGTTTACTCAAAGATAAGGTGTTTCTAAACATTTGATGGTTTTTGAAGATTGATTTGGAAAAAGTGTTCTTACGGAGAGTGTTTTTAAGATTTTGTTAGTTTTATTAAAGTTTTGAACACTCACACAAGACACATCATTAAGAATGGTTGTTGTAAAAATCAAGAAACACACCACTTCCTAAGGATAGCAAGGACAGTATCTATTGAATCCCCACTTGAACCAAATTTTAGCCATGCTTACTAATAGTGGACAACCTCTAAGCTTGGAGGCACATATTATTTCTTATAGTGCACTCACTTCTCAGGCACTCCAAGCTTCAACTCCCAAGGGTCATCACTTCCTAAGGGATTATTGTCTCGAATAAAAGTCATGAAAGTTTGGGGCATCTTAGTTGGTCTCCAACTATTTGCGCCAATAGATAGAAGGTTTTTGGCTACTATGACATGGTGTTTAGTAAGGGCATCCATTTGGGTGGTTATACATGTGACATATTAGCTCTATTATGGAGACCTCCCAGCCTACGGAAGTTACGTTTTGTAGGTTTTAATGCACCATAAGGGTACTGAGGGAGATCTTCTTCCCAATATAAAGCATTCAACACCTGTTCATTGTGTGATTAGTCACAATGATATCTTTTTTATCCCAGTGTGGATGGGCTTGGCTTTAGCCTGTTACCGGTTGGGCATCCACTCTCACTAGCTCTACTAAAGAACTTAGGAGATAGCCACACTAAAGGACTTGCATGGATTTCTCTTACACCCAAGGTCCATGAAGGCGAGGGGAGAGGATACATCCATACATTTCCTTGGATTTAAAAACTAAAATACACTTCAAGCACATGAATGAAAATGGTTCATTTTAAAGCACCAACTTGAAGTGTTTGCTAACTTCCAATAACACACATGAAAGTTTTTAGAAAACACAAGGTCTTCTACAAACATCCTGCATTGAAACTGTTTACCACCTGCGTAGGAATAGGCTACCACCTGCACAAAACCAGGGTACCACCTGTGCAAAAATAGGCTACCACCTGTGCAACACCTACAACCAAGTGCACAGTTACTGATTAGACGCCTAAAAAGGACTAAAAACTTGCAAAAATAGAGGGTTTTTCCACATCCAAGCATGCAATACCATTAGAAACACAACTATGATTCATTATTTATGCCATTTAGGTTGATTTGAAATTATTTAAGTGAAATTAAAACCCTAATTAGCTTGCATGTGCATCAAAATGGTTTAGGAATACCTTAAGGACAAAATTTGCATTTGATCCTAAACTAGTTTAAAGTTAATTTTAGGTACCCAAATCAGATGTGCATGTTTATTTTAGGTCCCTTATCAACTTAGAAAACTTGATCTTGCATGAAATATTCCATTTCAACCCCTATTTAGACAACATTGCAAGTTTGATTGAAATTTTAAAAAGCTTGAATGTATGAAACCCTAAACTATATGAGGTTTATTTTAAGAGCCCAAATCAAAATGTGAAAGTTCATTTTAGGCTTTGAAAATCAAAATGTGAGATTCATTAACCACATTAGGGTTCATTAATTAAGTTTAGGGTTCATTTGAATAGGTGAGGATCCATTTTAACCTTTAAGCAGATAAAAAGCAGAAGAGAAAGTCTAAGATGCAAAATAGCTTCCTAAACATGTAACAACTGATCCTAAACCCTAAATGTGGATCCCATATGACCAACTACACAACTAAGAATCCATCTCTGTAGCTCTGGGCTCCAAGTGCATAGGTCTGGGTCCCAACTGTGTAAGACTTAACCACCTACACAGAAATAGGTTACCACCTGCGCAAGAACAGTGACCACCTGTGCAGCTTCAGTAACCACCTGTGCAACTCTCTTCTAGAACCTGAAGAAGACACAAAAACACAAAAATTTTATCAGTTAAGGTTGTTTCACGTCAGGTTCACCAAATGTAAGACTAGAAAAAGGTATTAGAGTATATCTAGGAGACCACAAACCCTAAATAATATGCTAACCTATCTAATCCATCATGAAAGCCATTCAAAACAAGAGTTCATAAAAATAAAGCATAAAAACTCTAAGAAATCCCTTCAAATGAAGCTCCAATGTCCTTCTTTCTTATCCATAATCAGGTTTGATGTGGTTGTTTGACAATAACAAGATTGCACAAAGAATTTTTAAAGCATAAGTTTTCAACAAGAATACTAGAAGATAGTGGTCTAACCTTGAAAGATTGAAATGCCTCTCAATTTATAGAAAATGAGATTCATTTAGGTGAGATTGCACAAAATCTATGCATAAATACATATTTTGGTTGATGAGATGTTAGGAAGCATGATATGGGTGAGATCAAATAAGGAGATATTGAGAATATTCATGAAGCACCTTAATAGGGATGTGAATCCTCAATTAAGGGATATGGAAATTAGGTAGGATTAGGAATCATTAATCAAATTAATAATTCAATATCCTCAAAATTCCTCAAAATCAATAATTAGATTTATGAAATTATGAAAATTTCATAAAGTGAAATAAGCCAATTAATTAATAAAAATTAATTAATTGTTGGAGACTTAGGGAAAAGGGAATAAATAAAGTTTATTTATGTATTCAATTAGGACCTAGGGATAAACTATGGGTTATTCATCCCAAGGGGGGGATTAGTGGATTATTGATTGAATTGGAGG
Organism: Thuja plicata; assembly: GCA_018584345.1. Classification (NCBI taxonomy): domain Eukaryota; kingdom Viridiplantae; phylum Streptophyta; class Pinopsida; order Cupressales; family Cupressaceae; genus Thuja; species Thuja plicata. Next base: position 592,412 of record MU223182.1, on the reverse strand, counting down.
TGTTGATGTCGAATTGAAATGATTTTGATAATATTGATAAGGTTTAGGATCAATTCCAAGGGTTCGGGGATAGTTTAGGAAATCATGAGGCATCGATGAGCTTTGACAATGCACCCGCGTAATGATGTTTGGAAATGATTGAAAAGCATCAGTGAACTTTGATGGCATCATACGATTGAAATTGAAATGGGGAAACATCGATGATCTTGGACAATGTTCCCAAAATGATAATGATTAGAAATAGTATTGACAAATGTGGACAACACTATTGAATTGATATTGATAGATTGATAGTGATAACACCGATGATCTTTGACAATGTTATCAAATAGCTAGATTAGGGGATACGAAGCATCAATGAACTTGGACAACACTTCTGAAATGATGATTAGATTGATCAAATTGAAATAGGGTTTTGATCGGTTTGGAATAGTGGGTTAATTAGGCATCGATGATCGTGGACAATGCCCCAGAATGGTTGGAATGAGTCCAAACAATTCTGCAAGTGATTAGGAATGGAATAGGATAGGTTTGAATTGATTGAGGAAGGTTTGGAATGGTTTAGGATCAAATAAGATCATTTTAGGATTGAATAGGATTGAATAGGATCGAATAGGATCGGTTTAGGATTGATGGGAAATGATTAGGAAAATGATCGATTTGACAAAGAGAGTAGAATTGTTAGTAAATAATTGAACAATTTTGTAATATTAAATCATCGACGAAAGACACAATGTTGTCATATAATAAAGATTATATGTGCAACATAGAGGAATAATTAGGTTTCAAAACAACATTTCGATTGTAATGCTAAAAATGTTAAAACACGTAGACCAGCAGGCTCAAACCATTTTTAGGTGTCTACACACACACACACACACACACACACACACATATATACATATACATATACATATACA
>MU223182.1:566377-591361 GCA_018584345.1 Thuja plicata | reverse complement strand
ATATATATATACAAGACACTTTTTCAGCATTAATATATGATCTGTATTTTCTTGGCTTAAAAGTTGGTTATGATTTCTTTGAGTTAATCAGCTCTTCTGTGATTTTTGTTTCAAGTAAATATAAGTTATCTTGACTCTTTGTCAAGAGTAGTTATTTTGTATACATTGCAATTTGATTATCAAAATTTGTATGAGAAGTTGTTGTTAATGCTAATTTTTTTCTATTGGTCTTTTCAAGAAAAAGCTAAACTCAATAGAACTAACTGTGGTGTTATCTAATAACCAAAGGCATTAAAGATCAGATCAGTTGAGAGGATCATTGAAGTGGTGATGTTAAAAATTTGTCTCATAGGGGCTATACATTAATTTTAAGGAGAAGACCAACTTTGTAGCCCAATAGGACGAAGGCACTGGTCAATTATTTTAATAATGAAAACCAAAATCATCAAGATAAACTTTGTTGGTAGGAACAAGTTAGAGATCGGATTGGAAGAAAGCATATAGTTAGAAGTGATAAAGCAGTAGGAAGATAAACTGTAGTAGTAAGCAGTGAAATTGAAGAATTTTCAGTAGGAGAATAGTTGAAAGTCTAAAGTTGAAGATCAAAATATAGAAGATTGACAAGATCAATAAGATATCAAGAAGTATCAATAAGTAAGATAGGAGAATATAAAAGAATTTTATTATTTCAAAATTCTATGCTATTTTGAAATAGCGCATATACAATTATTAGAAGGAGAATTCAATCTATTATAATAAAAAATTCAACTTAGTTGGAGGATAGGGATACCCGCCTAGGTCTTACATAACCTAAAGAGCGTGGGAATAGAAGCATATTTATCATACCCATTAGTCATCCAAATCATTTAGTGAAGATTGATCGTAGAATTTGGCGTACTCTTAGATCTTTCCAATCTGTTGATTTGGGAACCAACATAACCCTAAACCAAATTTCATGAAAACTCTTGTGGTAGTCCTATTTAAACCATGCACTCAATCCAAATGAACCTTGTCTATAATAGAAAAAAATAATGATACACTAACCAGAGGTTAACCCTAACCCCCACATTGAATTAAAATCAACCCTAACCCTGAGAATGAACCAGATTCGATCCCCTCACTTAAAGTACACTATAAAAAAACTTCTCTCAAACCCTAATTAAACATTGAATATAACCCAAAGGTAAACTATATTGAACACTAACCCTAATACTAAACCAAAATAGACCACAACCCAAAACCAAATGGTACAATAAGTAATATGATAAGCCTAACCCAAATGGAATCAAATTGAATTAATACCCTAGATGAAATGGAACCCTAATCTGAAGACTAAACTAAATTGAACCCCAACCCTAAACCAAGTTGAACTATATCCTTCAACCTAATTAAAAATTAAACCAAATTAAATTCTAACCCTAACAAAAAAACTAAATCAAACCCTAACTGTAAACCTAATAAAAATAGAAAACCAAATTGATTCCTAAATTTACCCCTAATAAAACAACCTAATAAAATATTCTCCTTGATAATAAACCATATTAAACCCCAACCCTAAATTTAGTTGAACAATAGATACCATGTTGAACCTCAAGCCTATAGATAAAATTAATCTCTCACATTAACATCAAACCAAATTGAACCCTAACATGAAATGAAATCTAACTCTAATGCTATAATAAATGAAACACTAAGCTTAAAACTATTTGAGAAATAAAATAAGTTGAACACACAAAAGGGTCAGAATCCATAACCATAAACCAAATTGAAGAAAAATCCTAAATCAAAGAAAACCTAAATTACAATGCTAAACCAAATCAAATTCTAACCCTATACCCAACTGAATGCTAAACAAATTTCATTCCTAACACTAAAATCGACTAAAAACTAAGCCAAATGGAATTGTATCCCAAAACAAAATTGAATCATTACCCGAAGAATAAACAAAATTGAACCATAACTATAAACAATTTATTGAACCAAACCTAAACTTAAATTGAAAATGAAACCAAATTGAACCCTAACAGTAAACGAATTATTGAAGTAAACCTAAACTAAATTGAAAATTAACCCATATTGTGATGACATGTAACTGATTGACTGTTTGAAGATGTTAAGTTGATCACCGAAATTTAGAATGATAATGCAAGACATTAAATCAGTTAATGGATTGAATTGTGTTGATGGGACTTTGTGACCGGTCTCATCAATAGATGAAGAGTTGTCACTAGGTACCAGGGTACTAGCCAATATCACCTATAAAGGTTGTCCAGGGAATAAATTATTTGGGCCTTCAAGCACCTAAGTGTCAGGTCTCAATGGTGTGGGGAGCTAAGTTGGGCAAGTGACTATTTTTTTCGGGGGATAGCTGGTTTTGACTTGTCTTCTCCGGGGAGTTTGGTGATAGGTCAGGGTTTCCTGCAAGCACACATGAGTTTACCAAATAAACAAAAAAAGATAGATCAAGGTTAGGAGTTCATTATTCTACTTATAGTCATGCAATTTATCTTTAATATCAACAATTCTCTAATAAACTACGGTAAATGTTGAATGCATACATGACCATCAGTTCATACATATTCAATAGAAAGGGGGAAATGAGATCATTTAATCTAACAAAACATCAGAGAAGAGGACATTAGAAACATACAACACAAAAGAGATATTGTTGACTCAAAGATCAAAACACCAACAACATCATTGTCAGAAACTCTTCCTTCTTCACTAACATGGTATTCCAGTAGCACTAGTGTGTATATCAAAATATTCTGAAGGGGATGAGATCATGCCCTCCTTCTAGCACCAGTTTCTATTGATGGGACTTTGTGACCAGTTTCATCAACACATGAAGAGTTGTCACCAGGTACCAGGGTAGTGACCAACTTTGCTTGTAAAGTTTGTTCAGAGAATAAATTCTCCCAGCCTTCAAGCACCTGAGTGTTGGGTCTCGACAGTGTGGGGAGCTAAGTTGGGAAAGTGAGTTTTTTGTTTAGGGGGATAGCTAGTTTTGACTCATCTTCTTCAGAGATTTTTTTGGTAGGTCGGGGTTTCTTGCAAGCACGCATGAGTTTACCAAATAAACAACAAAAGATAGATCAAGGTTAGGAGTTTGTTATTCTACTTATAGTCATGTAATATATCTTTAATATCAACAATGCTCTAATGAACTGCACTAAATACTGAATGTATATAGAACCATCAATTCATACATATTCAATAACAAGGGGAAATGAGATCATCTAATCTAACAAAACATCAGAGCAAAGGACATTAGAAACATACAACACAAAAGAGATGTTGCTAACTCGGAGATCAAAACACCAACAACATCATTACTAGAAACTCTTCCTTCTTCATTAACAGGGGGTTCCAGCATCACTGGTGTGTAAATCAATGGCTCCAAGGGAGCATCTAACAACTAAGAACTATTGAGAAATGAGCTTTGTAACTACTGAGAAACAAAATGATAATAGTATTGGACTGAAAAATCATCAATTTTTTCAACCCTTGAAATGAGGTCAGACTTATTATTTATACACATTACTTGCCCTAAAACTAACCTAATCTAACTGTACACTCAACTATTAAAATACAATATCTAGTGGCCAGTACTACCTGCACCACTTACAATCACCTCGAAAAGAGTAGAGGTCTGATGAGACAGAGGAAGAAGACAAGAGGAAAGGATGGAAGAATCAGCCTTGAGAAGAGTGTTAGAGTAAGAATATAAGAAATCTGATCTTCCCAGAGTTTAAGGCTATATGCCTCATCAATGCAAAATGTGGCTCACTATCTTTGATGCATCAGGTAGTTAATGCTGGAGCGGCACCTTGGGAAAATCACCTATCAAAGCCATCCCTCTATCTGATATGCCTTATCAGGATCACCTACCTTCTGACCGCTTTATTAACTATTGGATAATGAGCGATCAGCTCCAGGGAACTTGGACATGGGTCACTAAAATAATACAAAACTTTTGATCCAGAATACTGGAGTTCGGGAGCTTATGCTCAAAGAATAATGAATGTTAAAAGTGCACACTGCTGGTAACAATCTCCGGAGTCTGGAGAACATTATTGTTCCTTGTATGCCTTAAATTCTTCTAGGAGTTGGGAAACTCCATCCTCATTAATTTCCCTGATGCTGACCTGACGATACTTGGCCGCCTCCATTTTTTCACCCAGATCTGGGGTGTTTCCTTTGAATTTGGTGGCCATCCTTATGACATCATGGGCCTAGAGCATCATGCAGGATATGTGTGACATCTTCGCTCTGTCCATTCCTTCCAGGGACTAATATCGATACTCTATTAGCTCATCAAATTTCCCTACAACATATTCCTCCAGAGTACACATTTCAGTACTAAAGGGATCGACTCCCGAAACCCTTGTAACAAATGCCTTGTATAAATTGAAAGAATAATCAACCTCCAGAACTTTATCCCTCAGGGCCCCTACCTGTTGCTTGCTTATCTCCAATTTGAGATCAATTCTGGAGTGTTGGACCCGAACAAAGTCAAAGGACTCTTCTCCCAAAATTCTGGCCTTGGAGATAGCTTCTTCTCTGAGACCTATGAGTTCTCCCAACTCACTCATCCATGCTTAATATTGATCGGTCTCTCCCTCCCAGAGAGAAATGGCATTTTTGACTAGGTGCAAAAAAATTTCGACCGCATATAGGTCTAGGAGTGTTGCCACTAGGAAATGTCAGACATTTCCTACCTATTCGGCCACCCAGTCGTCGACTGCCTGCACTTTTTTCTTCATATTTATCAGCGCATCCATGTCACCCTGTGGGAGTGTTGGTCCAGATGTGGAAGCTTTCAGAGGGATGACAGTTATTGGTTGTGTCAGCTCTGTCAAAAGCCCAAGGAGATTTGCACTCTTTTATTTTTCCTGCTTTAGTTTTTGGGCCTGTTTATCATAGTGGGCCTCAAACACCCGACTAGCTTCTTTCAGCAAGTCTAGTTCACCCTACTTATCCCTCTTCCCCAGAGGTATCTCTGTAATGGTGTATTATGCAAAAATCATCGTTGCTTCCTCTTTCTCTAGGGGAGGTTTTGCAATGACCACGACTGTATCTCTACCCAGACTAGTCCGAATGGAGTGGAGTGTCCATGCCTTCTTTGGCTTGGGAGCACCTTGTTCTTATGTCATCATCTCAGCCAGGCAGAGATGGGCTTTTACCTCCACTAGGGTCTTTCTCTTCTTAGAGTATACCAACCATTGCGGTGATGGGGGTGACCTTGCTACTAAAGCTTCATCATTGGTATTCCCTTTGGGGTTCTATTGTTCACCCCCAAAGTTTAGAGTCTCTTGGACTCTTTCTCTGTGTTTTCTGGACCACCTGCATCATCCACTTTCGTGGTATCAGTATTTTTTGCCTCAGTGTCTGTGTCCTTAGCAGCGTCAATAGAATAAACATTAATATTCTTGGGGTTCTCTTCCTCTTGTTGTTGCTACTATTGTTGTTCTTCTCTGGCATCATCTATCGAGACATCCTCCTCCATTGACTTATACTCCAAAGGTGGCGAAGGTATCCGCACTAGATCTACTTGCAATATCACCGGGATCACCTAGCCAAAATTTGTATTGCCCTAGGTGGGGAGAGGCATCTAGAGAATGGTAGCTGAGGTTACAGTTGTTCCTGTAGGTCTGGTTCTCCCAGCTGAAGCTGACAGCTCATCCTGCACTTGCCTCTTCTCTTGTACTTTGGTCTTTGTGACCTGCTTTTCTTGGGCATCAAAGATGTCCACCTATTCAGGATCTTTCTCTCCTTCCACCTAGACTTCTTGCATATTTGCAGGTTCCTTCTCTGGTATTTCCCTTTTAGTGGGGATTATTACTTCCTCTTGTGCGGTGATCTCTTCCACCGCTCTCCCGATATCCCCTTTCAGATTCACAAGTTCATCTCTCCCGAATATATCATCAAAGTCATCATGTGGAGGGGAGGTCTCTGGGGGATTTTATGGCTGATTGTCCAGCTCAGGGGAGGGAGAAAATCTATACTTTGGGGATGTCAAACATCCCAATTTTTGCCTCTACCCTTGGCTGAGGATTATTTGTATTTTTCTTCTTCCTCCTAGTCACCAATGGGGGCCTGACATCCAAAATATTTGCACGCTCCTCTTTTGCTCCTATCCCTGTTACTCAGACCATTATTTCTACAAGTGAAGGGGAGCCAAAAGGGAGGGCGATTTCTACTGTGATAACTGGGATGCCCAGCTGAGTGCTTAGTGCCTCCTTCATCTGGTGGGATGCTGCCAGTTGAAGTTGCAATTGTTCTGTGATGGGAACTGTGGATGGGACCTGGGGTAGGGTCCCAACTTTTCTTTTTCCTCTATATGTGCACTGCGTAGAGGTTCCAACCCCAAAATTTGATCCCTTTAAAGATGGGGAAACTCTTCATGTACTTTTTGGGCACACCTAGAAATACACATGGCTACATTCAATTACATTATGGGTATGTCTCCAATTGTCGAGCCTTTCAAGGTATCCCAGTCTACCAAAGGGAGAGCCATTTTGTCTACTCCCTATGCCTTGTATTGCAGGTCTTCTATGGACCCGGTGTCTGAAAAGTCCTTAGGAAAATTTTGAAGCTTAATGTGCTTCATCATGCCTTGTGTTATCCAGACAAAATGCTAGTTTCGGACCTCAAAATCATCCTGGTAGTCTTCTCAGAAATATTCCAAGTGAAGCTCGTGAGGGTTTTCTACCCAGGGAAGTGTCGTTTCTATCTTGTCCAGCGGATCAAAATTCTTCTGCTCCAAGTAAAATTTTGCCAGCCCTAAACACTTAAGTTCACCATCGGCCTCCTTTTCTACTGCAAGGCTGCAAGTGTATTTCCCACAAGTGATTGGGAATAGAATGTTGGTAACCTTCTTCAATGCGAAGAAGGCATGTAGCTTTAGGATCTGTCGATAGTATTCTATAAGAATTATCCTATTCCCACTATGTTTGGGCAATAGGTAGGGTTTCCCAGAGAAGCCAGTCACCCAAATATAAGTGTGTTTCTAAAATTGAATGTAGTAATGGCCATAAGTATTGACCAGAGTCATTGCCTCCTTTGAAAGCCAGTATCCAGCATCCTGAGTAGGTGTAATAATGTTGTAGTAAATGAAAGCGTCGTTTACTCTACAAAAAGTTGTGAAAACTGGCCTCCCATTGGATTTATAGGAAATAATCCCATGGAGCATTCTGGTCTTTGCCAGTCCTGAGCTCGCCAACCATGAGTAATCCCCTATTGATGAGGCATTACTGTGCCAGTGCCCAAAAGACATAAGAAGTCATGTAAAATTTAAGGGACCGGATGACCCTGACAAGCTGGGTGTCCATGTGATTGGTGATGATTGTTGCCCAATCGAGAGTCTGACTGTCGGAGGTGATTCCAAACAAGAAGTAATACATCCATGCTGAGAATTCCCAGGCATGGGGCTCTCCAAAGACTATGCATAATGTGATGATCCCCATTTGTATACTCTCTTTAAATTCTATCTGGGGATCTCTAGCTTCATCTTTCTAAAATCCTTCCTGGGAGTCCTAAGCCAGTTGGTGTTGAGGTATTTTTGGGCCACTTGAGGGAGATTCTCAAATTCATTCAGTGCCAGTGTCCAGGTGATAACTATAGCATTGGAAAACTAGGGGATCCCTAGCCCTAAAGAGAATGTTACGGTGTCCAGAGACACCATGAGCATTAGATAACCTGACGGCACAGGAGCGGAAACCATGACAGACCAGACGGCTATGTTGTAGTGTTCTGCCAGTGTGAGGATGAGCTATGGAGCCTTCACTAAGTAAGGGAATCAAGTGGCCTTAAGGATTTTAGAGGTGACCACATTAAGTGTCATCAAATCTCTGACCCTATGCTATATGAACATTATTTTTACCAGGGCCTACATTTTTTCCCATGCTCCAACGCCTGTGTTGGTAACTAATTGAAGCTTGGAATCGACCTTCGATCCCAGAATAACCTCTCCCTTTAAATATTTCATTGACACTGGGAGTTTTTCTAAGGCCTTCTTGACCTTTGTCCTGACAATTTCCCTAGTTGAAGTAGTAGTGGGGAGTTCTGGGCTACCGAGTGGAAAAGATGTTGATGCTTTAGACATGATTGATGGGTATTTTTGGCAACCTGCAAGACTGAACGACCGTCAGTATAGATAACATAATAAAATTTTGGATTTTGGAGATTTCTCCACCGCTTTGCATCTATCCTAAAAATGGTATTAGTTTGCATCAAACCCCAAAAAGATATATATAATTAAATGACTTAGGATTTTGATCTATGCCCAGGCTTCCGGGGGGGTTCTGGCTCATGTGATGAAATGAAATGTAGACCAAAGGGAAACTTGGGATATGGAGTCCTGAAAACTAACCATTATTGACATGACTAGAAATTATCCATACTAGGCTAACATGGGAGCATCATGTGGTCATGCAGTAAAGGGAGTAATGGCATTAACATCGATAGTTGTCCGAACACATGAGAGCATGAATGCCACTTGGGTCAGTTTTAAATGCTCACGTGTGGGAGAATTAACCCACCATTAAGGCTGACCTGACGGAGGAGAGAGAAAATTACCATGGCTTGAACAGGCGAGGTGCTGAGTTCAAACCGCGACGGACATCTCTTGGGTAGGCTCCAAATTTGGGGTTTTCACGTGGAGTGCGATAAGCTTGCCATGGGAAGGAAAGGATATATAGAAATGTACAAAAACTATAGAAGGCCAAAGCAAAACGAGGGCCGAAGCACAAAAAATAACCTTACGTACAACTATATATAGACAATTACAAAATGTATAGGGTATATACAAGTGCTATACTAACTTACATTTGCACAGAGGGCAGCCAACCCTCTGGCAGAACTGTCCCACCAACAGGAGGAGACGCCAAGAACAAAACAAAAAACTAGAAACCAAAAACAAACAGACATGAGGACAAAAGCGAAAGTAAAAAGACAAGCCCAAACAAAAACAAAGGAAAACCATAAAGCACGAGGGAAGAATAAGAAGGGCCTACTTTAAAATGCGGAGAATATGGGAGAAAGAGCACGGGAGGCGCTCTGCAACTGACCAGTCTCAATGAACACGAACACACAACTGTTGAATATTATTTAAGCACTGCTAAGCACCAAGAGCAATTCACACTTAATCGTTGTTTAATCACCTTAATCGCTCTGGAGTCTCTCTGGGTAATTTGTTCATAGTAAATGTAACAATGACTTGTGAAACCTATTTATACCCTTAGGGTAAAAACATATCTCGCCCCTTCCTTTCGCAAATCCTAAAGAAAGGCAAACCTCTAGACTTCAGGCCTAGGGATTCCATGCAATGACACCCTCTAGAAAAAGAGGGAATGGTGATAGAGAATCTCAGAGTCTGGAATCCGACTAGAACAAAGAAGAAAAACACTCTGGGACTGGGCCTTGAAGAAAGGAAAACCAAAGGGAACATGACACCGACCCCCATGGGAGTAAAGGCCAAAGAAAACAAATGGAAACAAAAAGAAACCAAGGGAAAACAAAAGCAAAAAGGGGGGACCAAACATTTTTCCTACAAAATGTACAGACGGGTATGCAAGGCATAACAAATTGTGACACATTGGGATGAATACCTTAGCACATTTGAGAACTTCAAAATATTTGGTTAGCAAAACTGAAACTCATCTTTACCTGAAGTATCTTGCTTACAAGGTGCAAGGTGTTTGAGAAAATATGACTTGTCATTGATTCAATCTTTCATTCCTTTGTCAGTTTTGGGGTGTGTGCTTTGAAAGAAAATCAAGTCGATGACTTCCAAAAAAAGCAGAGAGGAGGCACTGAACATTAAACCAAAATCATCACATCTTGCATGTTCCCCTGGATACTGAAATTCTCTATTCTTCAAATCTTTTCTTTTCTTTTGAAGATGGGAAGGCGCTACTCCTTTCACTGTGAACCTTAAGCTTAGCTAACTTTCACGGTGGTACTTCTTTCACCTTGCCATCCTTTTGAATTTGCTGAATAGGAGAGGACATTCTAGACCCAAGATATTCTTATGATTTTCAAACTTGGCCAACAACTAGTGCAACTGATCTTCCCTCAAGGACGATGTGATTACTTTCTTCATAGATTTTCTATTAACCAATGTCAAGACTATCAAGATATGAATCTGATGAAGATTACCCATAACCTTTTACCACATGTGCAAAATAACTCTGGAGTGCAAACAAATTCCACTATGCTAACAATAGATTCTGGACTACCCGAAATACATAAGTTATCATTCCAGGGACTAGATGTCATGCGAAACATACCTATCTACAAGAAGAAGACAACACGCCAGGAACTCGCAAAACAAACGTGAAACAAAAGAAAAGCAAAAACAAAAGCAAACAAGGAAAAATAAGGTGGTCCTGGAGGATGGCTGACAACTATTTACAAGGCCAAGGCACTCCCAAGCAGCACTGGGAAAGATATTTACAGGCAGGAACTTTACATATAATACAACTTCAGGCAAACTTACCACCTACCTCATTCAAAATAGTGCTTGAGGAACTATCGATTGACAGGAAATGGGATGGCTTCTTCGATCATGGTGCTGAGGTGATAAGTATTTGCCCTGCAGATCTTAGAAATCATATATGGTCCAAGACAGAGCCTTTGAAACTTGGTGTGCTTTCCTTTCTTCTCCCGGGCCTTATCCCACAGAAGGACCAGGTCCAAAATCTGAAAGGCCTTATATTTAGCTCTCTATTAAAACCATCATTTAACTACTGCTTGATGATGCACAAAATGTTCCATTGCTGCGTCTCTTTTTTCCTCCATTCTCACCAGGTTTAGGAGTCGAACCTCCATAATGTTGTCCTGGTTGTTAAATTCATGCATAAACTGTAAGACCGAGATTTGTAAGTTGATAGGAAACACTGGATTCTAGTCGTAAACTAGATGAAATGGGGAAGTCCCTAGGGATACTTTTATTCTGATGCGATCTTCCCAAAGAGTGAACCTAAGCTTTTGGTGTAGTCCCGGGGGTTTTGTTCCAGAAAATGTTTGATCACCTCTAACATATTTTTATTGGTGGATTTAGCCACACCATTACCCTAGGGGTAGTAGTTGTTGGAGAACTTTAAGGTGATCTTCCTTTTGTAGGTCCATTCAAGTAACTGTGTCAAAGAAAATGCCAGACCATTGTCACACACTATAGAGAATGACATTTTGAATTGGGTGACTATGTTTTCTTCCAGGAATTTGATAACTACATTTGCCCTATTGTTCTTACATGGAATCACTTTGGACCACCAGGTGCAGTAATCGGTAGCAGTCAAAATGTACCAGTGGTTGGAAGATGAGTTAGTGTTGATTTCCCTGATAAAATCAAATGCCCATTGGGCGAAGGGTCTAACTTCAAAGACTGGCTGCAAAGGCATGGCCGGGTTCTGCTCATGGTAGGCTGTGGTTTGGCAAGTGTGGTACTTCCTCATGTGAGTGTAGACATCTTTAAAGATGAAGGGCCAATAGTATTCGGCCTGGAGAATCTGGTGTGCAGTGGCATCAACTAAGCCATGCCTAGTTTCAAACTGCCCATGAAATTCTTCAATTATTTTAGCAGCTTGGTTCCTATCAATACACCAGAGGTATATCCCTTCATAGTTCCTGTGAAAAAAATTCTATTTTTTATCATGAAATGTGCACTTTTCAACTGCAGGGCGCGACATTTGTTTGGGGGAAGCCCCTCCAAGAAAATGTTGTTGAGCAATAGGTACACTAGATCAGTATACCATGGGTCTTGAGTGACAGACTCCACTGTGTAAGTTTGGCATTGGATATTTGGAGTTCCTTTTGCCATTGCTCTGCATACTCCCTGGCCTTAGACTATCTTCATCGATTGCATTTCCAGATCATATTCTTGGAGGATGGCTATCCATTTCCCCCAGAATTCACCCATTTCACTCAGCAATAGTAAAGATTTAACAGCCTAGTCCAGAATGATAGCATGCACTTTGCTCCAGAGAATATAGTGTCATAATTTCTTCACAGACTAGACTAGAGAAAAAGCCTGCTTTTCCAAAGATGAATATTAGACTTCGGTGTTCTTGAAGGGGGAGCTCATAAAAGCAATGGGTCATTCTTCCCCTTCAACTTTTTGGGTTAGGATTGTTGCTACGGAATGCGGGGAAGAAAAGGATTATATGTGAAATGGGAGGGAATAGTCCAGACTTGCCAGGACAGGTGCCTCCACTATGGTTTGCTTGATCTTAGCAAACGCTCGCTTTGCTTCGGGGCTCCACTCAATCTTTGTGTCTTTATTTATCATGTCATTGAGTATTTTTACTATCTCAATGAATCCAGTGATGAACCGCCAGACAAATTTTATCTTTCTGAAGAAAGATCTCATTTCTTTCTTACTGTCGGGCATCTGTAAATTCACCAGTTCCTCAACTCTCTCAAGGTCAATGGATATCCCCTTCTCAGAGACTGTATGACTGAGAAGCTTCCCTTTAGTGACCCCAAATATGCATTTCTTAGGGTTGAGGGAAATTCCATACCGGTGATATCTCTTGCAAATTTGGGCGAGGTGGATGGAGTGATCACGCTTGTCCCAGGAAAAGACTGCCAAATCATCCATGTAGATGATTATGTATTTGTTTACTAGGTCTTTGAATGCAATGTCCATAGCCTTTTGAAATGTTTCCCCTACATTTATGAGGCCAAAGGGCATTCTCCGGTATGCAAACATTCCCAACTTGGTGGTGAATGCCATTTTATCTCTATCTTCATACTTAACCACAACCTAGTTATATCCAGAGTACCCATCCAGGAAAGACATCATTTGGGATCTGTTAACAATTTGTAATACCTCATCCAGTGAGGGGAGAGGGTGATTGTCCTTCTTGGATGCATTGTTCAAATTGCAAAAATCCACACAGAGGCAGATTTCACCATTCTTCTTTCGCACAGGGACGAGATTGGCAACCCAAGTTGTGTGTCGAATAGGAAAGATAATTTGGGCTCATAGCAGTTTCTGAACCTCCTGTCAAATTAGAGGTTTGATCAATGGGTTTACTGGTCTTTTCTTCTATCGGAAGGGCTTAGAATCTAGTTTAAAAGGGATGGTATGGGTCATGATGGATGTGTCATAGATCTTCAGATCCTCATACCCCCACGCGATTACATCAATGTATTCTCCGAGGACCATGTGAATCTTCTCCTTCTCCCCTGGGGAGCAGGAGGTACCAATATGCACAATTTTTTCTTCACTGGCTAGGCCAATGTTAATATTTTTGAATTTTCCTCCCTTAAAGTAGGATGATATCTTCTCTCAGCCCCGGGGATCCAAATCAAAGATGCATTCAAGGGCTACCATCCCCTTCAGGATGGTGTTGGTTGGTAATTCGATGATCCCGTCATCTTCTTCACCCTTCTCGGTATCGTCATGATCTCTTTCTTCTACTATTTGGTCTTCGAATATGCCAACATTGGCCATGAAGGCTAGAATATGTTGGTCATCCTCAAAAACTTGAAAGTGAGTGATATTTTTTGGGATGGATGGGGTGGGGATCATCTCAACATAAAACTTTCAGAGCCAGGAGCCAGCAATTGGCTCAAGGGTGTTGGCAGACATGACAAGGGCATCCAGAACATAGTTGCATTTAAGAGGGATAAGTTTGATACCAAAAGCATCAAAAACTTCAATGAGGCTCCAATGCCTGGTTGCGGTATGTGGCCAACCTTTTCTCATGACACATGTATTGGCTCCAGACCTGTTTAACAATCAACTCTAAATCACCCATCGCTCAGAGGTGGGTGATTCCTTTTCTTAGTGCAAATAGGAGTCTGAGGAACAAGGCCTCGTACTCTATGAAGATATTTGTGTAGTTAAACTATAGCCTGTAAGACGCGAGGAGGGATCTGCCCTACGGGTTGAACAATTACACTCTGGCCCCGCAACCTTGTTTTGACCGGGATCCGTCAAACTTTAGGATCCATAGGTCATTATTCATTCTCTAGGACTGGGAAGGTGAAGTGGTATTTAGATTGATTTTGGGAGGGTTGGGAGGTGATTCCTCTAACTTTGATGGTTCATAGGTGAGGTTTTCCTCTAGGGAAGTCGTTGGTTGAGATTCCTGGACAAGCAGAACCTTAGGTGTGCTACCAGCATGATTACTAGGTCCAGGTGAATCTGCTTTGTGTTTTTTTTTAGAGGGAATTGATATGGAGGGTAGCAGCAATGATGCAAGGCTCACACTCTAGTTTAGAATGATTCTGGTAGTGTACCCGATACTAAGTATTAGACAAGAGTGTGACCAAGGGGTGGTTGTGCTACCTTATGAGTTTACCTCATCCCTCAATTTTGTATCCAGGTCCTGAATCCTCTGAACAACTATGGGATCCTCTCCAGGGGTAAAATCAAATGTTAGGATCTCTAGGGGTCGGTACACCCCAAGGAAGGATTCAGAGAAAAAGGACTTTTTTTACCCTCCTGACTTCGATGAGGGCCTGCTTCATTCTAGGTTCACTTTCTACCCAAATTTGGTTTGAATACCCCTCCCAGGGGAGCCACAAGTGGGAGAATCCCATGGAGAAATACCCGTTAAGGTCCTTAGACCATATCTAACTTAGCAACATCCTGTAAGTTTCAGGGATGTCCACCACTTGGATGTCTATTATACTTGATATTCGAGGGTCTTGGATGAGCTGAATCTAGACATTTTTTAGCTCACCTACCATTTTTATAGCATTTTTGTCCAATTGGAATACTACACCTTTGGATGGAGTGGGAAAGAGTCCGAGCTTCTGGCATATAGATAAGGGTATGACATTGTCGGAAGCAGCAAAATCTACCAAGCAGTTGTATAGGTTCTTCCCTTGTATGTTCAAGCCTAGTAGGAAGGGAGGATCCTCTGTGTTTCCCTAGAAGACATCCGAGTTGGCATTGTCAAATGTGACAGTCTTTGGCGGGTGACTGACAACTTCTAGGCTTCCCAAGAGCTTCAGAAGACACTTCCTCTGCTAGGGACAATTCAACAAAACCTCCATGAAGGTCATGGAGGTGGTGGTTCTCTCTAACACCTTAGTGATGTCAAACCTTCCCCCTGGGTAAATTTGGCTTCCCTCAGCCGGATCCTTACCTTTGTTAGAGCCAGGTCCTTTCAGTGGGAAGGAGTGATCAATTGTGTTATCCTGGGGAGAGGTATTCTTGGTAGGTGTTGGCGTGTAAACCGACCCTTTTCCAGCTTGAATCTGAGTGTTGTAAGGAGTCTGTGGGCTGGTGAAGGCATTGGCCTTAAAGGCCAGGATGGATTCATCAAAGAAACCCTATAATTTGTGCTCTTCTTCACCCTCTTTGTTTGTCTCAAAGAAGATAGTCTCACATGTGAAGGCACTGTGAGTAGGTTCTTATGTGAAAGATTTCAGGGGAGTAGGATCGATAGGTTGTTGTCTGCCCAACTGGGAGATCATGATGATCTTCTCCAGCATGGCACAGTTCACCTCAGAATGAGAGTTGGTGTCATGTAATCTACACCATTTGGTTAGGGGGTGGAATTATGCAAGCTGTGCAGAATGACTGGGTCCAGCACCGCCCTAAGTGGTGTTTTAGTTCAGAGGAGGTCCTCCGATGTTTGCATTATTTTTCCATTGCTGTTGATTGGGCCGAGGCCTGTTGTTGTAGTTTCTTCCTCTGGAGTTGGTATTTCATTGTTCAGAGAAAACATTCCCTCTCTAGGAATTGGAGTTGTGAGGTGCAGAAGGCCCCACCTTCAGTTGTCCCATGTCCATAGTTAGTGAGGACACCAATCTCTAGAGGGATTCAACGTCGGAAAACAGCTAGGTATTCATGTCACAGTGTGATGATTGTTGTGGTTGGTTCTCAGGGAAAGTGACAGCAGCTCCTGGAGTCGAGGACGACAATCCTCCAGCCGTGAGCGACTGGAAGAAAGGTACTCCAGAGGGTTGTGTCAATGGTTATTGCATCTGTAGTGGCTGGTTCCAGGGAATGAACTCCAGACCCGGTATTGTCTTGGCTTGCGATGGATAAACATACCAGGCTTGCTGATTTATCGACAGTGGTGGTCCCATGGCCATCATTGGGGCACCCATTACTAGATTGGGGTTGTATCCCCCAATGTAATAAGTTTCATCAGGTATCATGTTGAATGGTAAGCTCTTTCCAATCCTGTCGAGAGCTTTGCTCAAACCATAGGACAACTCCAGGGCTAGGTTGTAAACCTTTGCCAGAGTATCTCGGTCATTTGCAATGGTGGTTCTCTAAAGGAGAGTGGCAAAAATGGGGTCCAAAGAATTTAGGTATGTCTGGATGGTCACGTCAGTGGATGGGATGAAGGGGCTCATGCACCGCTTCAAGGCACATTGGAACCTATGGTTGAATGTTGCAAGGGGTTTGTTCAGTTCCTTCCTGATGGAGATAAACTAGCTATGAGACCATGTCAGGTCCATGTGAACATGGAAGGTCACCAGGAAGGCATCTTCCATATCCTGCCAACTATTGATGAATTTGGTTGGCAAGTTGAGGTGCTAGTTTAACTCATTCTATCCTAAGGACAGAGGGAACATCTAGGTCACAACATCCTGATGTTGCACCCGATGTTGGTTCATGGCATCCTTATAGGCCTGGAGTTGTTCTTCTGTAGTTCATGGGCCCAGATGCTCATATCTGGGGTAGATCTTTTCCAGATGTGGAGGGAGATCGATGGTAGCATCAGGGAACTGCCCCATTGGGGACCCAGTCTTACCAAAGTAAGTTTCCATTGGGGCTGCTATATTTTGGCTAGATTGAGTGTTAGTCCCTGAGTTTATCTGAGGAGCTTGGGTATTCTGAGGTGTAGAAAATCCATAAATAAGATTGGCTAGCTGCTTGGTCTTTGGGGTCCTTTTCTTTTGAGCAGGAGGCTTGAGTTCAATAAACTTTTTAGGATTTGGGGCTGATCGAAGGATTCTTTCAAAGCGTAGGGGCGAAAAAGACCCTATCCCGCTAAAATATTGATTCATAAAACTATGGCTTAGGGAACCCTCGGGCGGTGTGAAATCAAAATATTCTGAAGGGGATGAACTCATGCCCTCCTTCTAGCACCAATTTATGTTGATGGGACTTTGTGACTGGTCTCATCAATAGATGAAGAGTTGTCATCGGGTACTGGGGTACCAACCAACTTTGCCTGTAAAGGTTGTCCAAGGAATAAGTTCTCTGGTCCTTCAAGCACCTGAGTGTCAGGTCTCAAAGGTGCAGGGAGCTAAGTTGGGCAAGTGACTATTTTTGTTTGGGGGATAACTCATTTTGACTCATCTTCTCCAGGGATTTTGGTGATAGGTCAGGCTTTCCTGCAAGCATGTATGAGTTTACCAAATAAACAAGAAAAGATAGGTCAAGGTTAGGAGTTTGTTATTCTACTTATAGTCATGCAATATATCTTTAAAATCAATAATGCTCTAATGAACTACACTAAATACTGAATGC
Organism: Thuja plicata; assembly: GCA_018584345.1. Classification (NCBI taxonomy): domain Eukaryota; kingdom Viridiplantae; phylum Streptophyta; class Pinopsida; order Cupressales; family Cupressaceae; genus Thuja; species Thuja plicata. The sequence goes on along the minus strand of MU223182.1, from coordinate 573,909 downwards.
ATACAAGACCATCATTTCATACATATTCAATAGCAAGGGGGAAATGAGATCATTTAATCTAACAAAACATCAGAGCAGAGGACATTAGAAACATATAGTACAAAAGAGATATTGTTGACTCAGAGATCAGAACACCAACAACATCATTGCCAAAAGCTCTTCCTTCTTCATTAATAGGGTGTTCTAGCAGCACTGGTGTGTACATCAAAATCTTTCGAAGGGGATGAGCTCATACCCTCCTTCTAGCGCTAGTTTCTATTGATGGGACTTTGTGACCGGTCTCATTAATAGATGAAGAGTTATCACCGGGTACCGGGGTACCGGCAAACTTTGCCTGTAAAGGTTTTCTAGGGAATAAATTTTCTAGGCCTTCAAGCACTTGAGTGTCAGGTCTCGACGGTGTGGGGAGCTAAGTTGGGCAAGTGACTATTTTGTTCAGGGGGATAGCAGGTTTTGACTCATCTTCTTCAGAGATTTGGTTGGTAGGTCAGGGTTTCCTGCAAGCATGCATGAGTTTACCGAATAAACAACAAAAGATAGATCAAGGTTAGGAGTTCATTATTCTACTTATAGTCATGCAATATATCTTTAATATCAACAATGCTCTAATGAACTACACTAAATACTGAATGCATACAAAACCATCAGTTCATACATATTCAATAGCAACAGAAAATGAGATCATCTAATCTAACAAAACATTAGAGCAAAGGACATTAGAAACATACAACAAAAAAGAGATGTTGCTAACTCAGAGATCAGAATACCAACAACATCATTGCCAGAAACTCTTCCTTCTTTATTAACAAGGCATTTCAGCATCACTGGTGTGTACATCAATGGCTCTAAGGGAGCATCTAACAACTAAGAACTATTGAGAAATGAGCTCTACAGCTACTAAGAAATAAAATGATAATAGTATTGGATTGAAAAATCATTAATTTCACCGACCCTTGAAATGAGGTCAGACTTGTTATTTATACACATTACTTATTTTAAAACTAACATAATATAACTGTACACTCAACTACTAAAATACAATATCTAGTGGCCGGTACTACCTGCACCACTTTTAATCACCTTGAAAAGAGCAGAGGTCTGACAAGATAGAGGAAGAAGACAAGAGGAAAGGATGGAAGAATCAACCTCGAGAAGAGTGCTAGAGTAAGAATAGAAGAAATATGATCTTCCTAGAGTTCAAGGCTACATGCCTCATCAATGCAAAATGAGGCTCATTGTCTTTGATGCATCAGGTAGTTAATGTTGGATTGATACCTTGGAAAAATCACCTGTCAGAGCCATCCCTTGATCTGACATGCCTTATCGAGATCATCTACCTTCTGACCCCTTTATTAACTGTTGAATAATGATCGATCGGCTCTGGGGAACCTGGAAATGGGTCATTGAAAGAATACAAAACTTCTGATCTAGAATTTTGGAGTCTGGGAGCTTATGCTCAAAGAATAATGAATGTTTAAAATGCACCCTGTTGGTAATAATCTCCAGATTCTGAAGAACCTTATTGTCCCTTGTATGCCTTGAATGCTTCTAGGAGATAGGCAGCTCCATCCTCATCAATGTCCCTGATGTCATCCCAGCAGTACTTGGCCACCTCCATTTGTTCACCCAGATCTGGGGTGTTTCCTTTGAATTCGGTAGCCATCTTTGTGGCATCATGGGCCCAGAGCATCATGCAGGATATGCGTGACATCTTCACTCCATCCATTCCTTCTGGGGACTGATATCGAGATTCCATTAGCTCATCCAATTTCCCTACAACATATTCCTTTGGAGTACACATTTCAGTACTAAAGGGATCAACTTCTGAAACCCTTGTAACAAATGCCTTGTATAAATTTAAAGAATACTCAACCTCTGGAACTTTATCCCTCAGGGCCCCTACCTGTTGCTTTCTTATCTCCAATTTAAGATCAAGTCTCGAGTTCTAGACCCGGACAAAGTTGAAGGACTCTTCCCCCAAAATTCCAACTTCGGAGACAACCTCTTCTTCGAGACCCATGAGTTCTCCCAACTCACTCATCCATTCTTCATATTGATTGGTCTCTCCCTCCCAGAGAGAAATGGTATTTTTGACTTCATGTAAAATATTGTCATTCGTGTATAGGTCTGGGAGTGTTGCCACTAGGAAATGCTAGACATTTCCTACCTTTTTGGCCACCCAGTCATCAACTACCCATGCTTTCTTCTTCATATTTCTCAGTGCATCCATGTCACCCTATGGGAGCGGTGCTCTAGATGTGGAAGCTTCTAGAGGGATGGTAGTTATTAATTGTGCCAGCTCTGTCAAAAGCCCAAGGAGATTTGCACTCTTTTCTTTTTCCTCATTTAGCTTTTGGGCCTGTTTATGATAGCAGACCTTAATTGCTCAACTAGCTTCTTTCAGCAGGTCTAGATCACCCTGCTTATCCCTCTTCCCCAGAGGTATCTCCATAACGGTGTATTCTGTAGCACTCACCTTTGCTTCCTCTATCTGGGGGAGGTGTTGCGGTGACCATGACTGTATCTCCACCCAGACTAGTCTGAATAGAGTGGAGTGTTCGGGCCTTCTTTGGCTTGGGAAAGCCTTGTGCCTATGCCATCATCTCAGCTATGGAGAGATGTGATTTTTCCTCCACCGGGGTCTTTCTCTTCTTGGCATCTAGCAACCATTACGGTGGTGGGGGTGGCCATTCTACTAAAGCTTGATCATTGGTATCCCCTCTGGGGTTCTATTGTTCACCCCCGATGTTTAGAGTCTCGTCGAGCTCTTTCTCCATGTTTTCTGGACCAACCGCATCATCAAATTTTGTGGTATCAGTATTTTCTACCTTGGTGTTTGTGTCCTTAGCAATGTTGGTAGAATCAACATTAATATTCTTGGGGTTCTCTCCCTCCTATTGTTTCTATTGTTGTTGTTCTTCACTGGCATCATCTGTCGGGACATCCTCCTCCATTGGCTTATCCTCTAGAGGTGGAAAAGGTATCTGCATTGGATCTACTTGCAATATCATCAAGATCACATGGCCGGATGTCATACTACCCTAGGTGGGCAAAGACATTTGGAGCATGGCATCTAAGGTTATGGTTGTTCCTGTAGGTTTGGTTCCCCCAGCCGAAGCTGACTTCTCATCCTGCACTTGTCTCTTCTCTTGTACTTCAGTCTCTATGACCTGCTTGTCTTGGGCATTGGAGATGTCCACCTGTTCGGGCTCTTTCTCGCCTTCCACCCAGACTTCCTACATAGTGGTAGCTTCCTTCTTCAGTATTTCCCTTCCAGTGGGGATTATTACTTCCTCTTGGGCGGTGATCTCTTCCACCACTCTCCCAATATCCCCTTGCAGATTGACAAGTTCATTTGTCCCAAATGTATCATCAAAGTCATCATGCAGAGGGGAGGTCTTTGGGGGATTTTTTGGCTGATTGTCCAGCTCAGGGGAGTCTAAGGAGACAATCTGTACTTCAGGGATGTCAGGCATCCCAAGTTCTTCCTCTACCCTTGGCTGAGGATTATTTGTCTTTTTCTTCTTCCTCCTAGTCACCAACGGGGCCCGACATAAAAAATAGTTGCACACTCCTCTTCCGCTCATGTCCCTATTACCCGGACCATTAGTTCTACAAAGTGAAGGGAGGAGGGGTTCTACTGTGATAACTAGGATGCCCAGCCAGGTGCTTAGTGCCTCCTTCATCTGGTGGGATGCTGCTAGTTGGAGTTGCATTTGTTCCATGACAGGAACTATGGATGGGACCTGGGGCGGGGTCCCAACTTTTCTCTTTCCTCTATCTGCGCCCTGCGTAGAGGTTTTGGCCCCAGAATTTGATCCCTTTAAAGATGGGGCAACTCTTCATGTACTTTTCAGACACACCATCTATAAATATGCATGGATGCATTCAATTAAATTATGGCTAATGTCTTCAATTGCCAGGCCTTCTAGGGTGTCCCAGTCCACTGGAGGGAGAACCATTTTGTCTACTCCCTATGCCTTGTATTATGGGTCTTCTATGGACCCAGTGTCAAAAAATTCCTTAGGAAATTTTTGAAGCTTTAGGTGCTTCATCATGCCTTGTGTCATCAGGACAAAATTCAAGTTTCGGACCTCAAAATCATCCTGGCAGTCTTCCCATAAATCTTCCAAGTGAAGCTCGTGAGGGTCTCCTACCCAGGGAAGTGTCGCTTCTATCTTGTCCAATGGATCAAAATCCTTCCGCTCCAAGTAAAATTCTTTCCTGCCCTAAACACTTAAGTTCTCCATCGACCTCCTTTGTCGCTGCAAAGCTACAAGTGTAGTTCCCACATGTGATTAGGAATGGAATTTTGGTAACCTTCTTCAATCCAAATAAGGCATGCAGCTCCAAGATCTGCCGGTAGTATTCTAAAATAATTATCCTATCCCCATAATGTTTGGGCAATAGGTAGGTTTTTTCGGAGAAGTCGGTCACCCGAATGTAAGTGTGTTGCTGAAAATAAATGTAGTAATGGCCATAAGTATTGACTAGAGTCATTGCCTCCTTTGAAAGTTGATATCCGACATCCCGAGTGGGTGTAAGAATGTTGTAGTAAATGAAAGCATCATTTACTCTGCAAAAGCTAGGAAAATTGGCCTCCCATTGGATTCGTGGGAAATAATCCCATGAAGCATTATAGCCTTTGCTAGTCTTGAGCTTGTCGACTATGAGTAATCCCCTGGTGATGGGGCATTGTTGCGTCAGTGCCCAAAAGACATAAGAAGTCATGTGAAATTTAAGGGACCGAGTGACCCTAACAAGCTAGGTGTCCACGTGATTGGCGCTGATTGTTGCCCAATCAAAAGTCTGACTACCGGAGGTGATGCCAAACAAGAAGTAATACATCCATACCGAGAATTCCAGGGCATGGGGCTCTCCAAAGACTCTGCATAATGTGATGTTCCCCATTTGTATACTCTATTTAAATTCTTTCTGGGGATCTCTAGCTTCATCTTTCTAAAATCCTTCCTAGGAGTCCTAAGCCAGTTGGTGTTGAGGTATTGTCGGGCCGCTAGAGGGAGCTTCTCAAATTCATTGACTGCCAGGGTTTGGGTGATAACTGTAGCGTTGGAATACTGGGGGATTCCTAGCACCGAAGAGAATGTTACGGTGTCTAGAGACACAATGGGCGTTGGATAACCTGACGACACAAGAGAAACAAGCATGATAGACTGGATGATTGAGTTGTAGTGTTCTGCCAGTGTGAGGATGAGCTCCGGAGCCTACACCGAGTAGGGGAATTAGGCAGCCTTAAGGATTCCAGAGGTGACTACATTGAGTGCCATCAAATCTTAAGCCCTAAACTGTATGAGCATTATTTTTACCAGTCCTGCATTTCTTCCCATGCTCTGACGCTTGTGTTAGTAACCAATTGAAGCTTGGAATTGACCTTCGATCCCAAAATAACCTCTCCCTTTAAATATTTCATTGACAGTGGGAGTTTTTTCTATGGCCTTATCAACCTTTGTCCTGACAGCTGCCTTGGTTGAAGCAGTAGTGGGGAGTTTCAAGCTCCTGGGTGGAGAAGAAATTGATGCTTCAGACATGATTGATGGGTGATTTTTGGCAACCTGCAAGACCAGACGACCGTCAGTATAGATAACATAATAAAATTATAGATTCCAGAGATTTCATCGGTGCTTTGCATATATCTTGAAAATGGTGTTAGTTTTCATCAAACCCTGAAAAGATATATAATGAAATGACTTAGGAATTTGATCTATGCCCGGGCTTCCGGGGGGTTTGGCTCATGCGATGAAATGAAATGAAGACCAAAGGGAAACTTGGGATCCAGAGTCTAGAAAACTAATTGTTATTGAAATGATAAAAAATTACCCATACTAGGCTGACATGGGAGCATCATGTGGTCATGCAGTAAAGGGAGTAATGACATTACCATCGATAACTATCTGAACACGTGAGAGCATGAATGCCACATGGGTTAATTTTAAATGCTTGTGTGTGGGAGAATTAACTTGCCATTAGGGTTGAGCTGATGGAGGAGAGAGAAAACCTCCATGGCTTAAATAGGCAAGGTGTCGAGTTTGAACTATAGAGGACATCTCTCGGGCAAGCTCCAAATTAGGGGTTTTCATGTGGAGCATGACGAGCTCGCCATGGGAAGGAAAGGATATACAGCAATGTACAAAAACTACAGAGGGCTGAAGCACAATGAGGGCCGAAGCACAAAAAACAACCTTATGTATAGCCATATATAGATAATTATGAAATGTATAGGGTATGGACAAGCACTACACTAACTTACATCTACATAGAGGGTAGACAACCTTTGGTAGAGTCATCCCACCAATGGGAGGCAATGCCAAGAATTGAAAAAAAAACCTGAAACCAGAAAAAAATGGAAATGAGGACAAAAGCGAAAGCAAAAAGACAAGCCCAAACACAAACAAAGCAAAACTAGAAAATACGAGGGAAGAACCAGAAGGGCCTACCTTAAAACATGAAGAACGCGGGACAACAAGCACGGGAGGTGCTCTACAACTAACCAGTCTCAATGACCATGAACGCACAACTGTTAATTGATGTTTAAGCACTACTAAGCACCGAGATAAATTCACATGTAATCATTGTTTAATCGCCTTAATCACTCTAGAGTCACTCTGGGTAATTTGTTCACAGTAAATGTAATAATGACTGGTGAAACCTATTTATACCCTTAGGTTAAAAACATATCCCACTCCTTCCTTCTGTGAATCCCAAAGAAAGGTAAACCTCTGGACTTTGGGCCTGGGGATTCGATGCAATGACACCCTCTAGCAAAAGAGGGAATGGTGACAGAGAATCCCAGAGTCTGGAATCTGGCTGGAAATAACAAGACAAACACTCTAGGACTGGGCCCTAGAACAAGGAAAACCAAAGGGAACATGACACCGACCTCCACGGGAGAAAATTCTGGATAAAACAAAGGGAAACAAAAAGAAACCAAGGGAAAAGAAAAGCAAAAAAGGGGGACCCAACATTTTCCTACAAAATGTAGGGACGGGTATGCAAGGCATAACATCTTGTCATTGATGCCAACTTGAAATAATCTAATCAGTTATAATCAAAGTGTTAAAGACTTCAGAGAATCAAAGAGAAAAAGATTATGCTTTCAGTAATGCATAAAAGACAAGCATTGACAAAGTGACTACAAACACTAATGGTCAGTGGAACTCGATGGATAGAGATCACCGACAGTCAAGTCACAGTGATGCCCAAGCAAGAAAACTAATGAGCATTACCGACAAGCATAATCGCAAGCAAACCTAATGGCTAGAAAAATAGTATAAACCGACGAAGAAGCCCGAGGAGAATTGGAGTGTTGACCGATGCTATCAGAGAGTTAAACCTGTTAAGTTTTAGGATAGCTGCAAATGTAATAGCACTCTATTTTGTATGTGTTTTCCAAATGCAACAATCTCTCTTTCATTTATATTAGGAATGAGCCTAGGAGAGACATGTCCCTTCATGGGACATGTCTATTCATTATTATTTATAAGAAAGGACATGCCTCTTCCTATTAATCATAA
>MU223182.1:521337-556821 GCA_018584345.1 Thuja plicata | reverse complement strand
ATTCCTTGAAGAGTGAATCCATTAGGTTGTCCCTCCTATAAAGAAAAGGAAGAAGGATGAGAATCCTTGTATCACTGATTGTTGTTATGCTTATAACTATGGTTTGTATGGTTATATCTTGCATCTGATTATGCTTGATTATTTGCAAGATAATTCATAGGTTGGTTCAATAAAGATACATAACAAATCAGTGTCCACATCAACAAATACTGTGTAAACAGTAATCTTAAGAGGTAAAACCTGCTTGAGTATTTGTGGAGCTCAAAAACGAAGAAGGACCTTATCCAGTCCTTAGCAATTAGGATTTTCTTGTCTTTGAATCAGTATTAGAAGGCACAGTATTCAAATAGACATTTCAAGCATTGTGGTTCATACAAGAAAAATCCCTAACAGTTTCCACGTTAAAAATCCATGTGTCAATGTGTTTATGAGTCATTACTTTAGTGTTTTGCGTTACACTTAACTTAATTGGATTGATCAGTATACTCTAGATAATTTACTGTCTTTCAATAAATTAACAGACTGCTATTCGGTAAATATATAGTAGAAGGTTTTACAAAGCATTCCGAGCTGTAGTAAATTGATATAAGTATTTGGAGGCATTCATAACTAGAGGTATAATATTAAGGTACTAAGTTTTAAGGATTGATTATTGGAATAAATTTGAGGCCACTGATTCACCCCCCCCCTCTTATTTATTACTAACATATTGAATTCCAACCCTAACGTTGAACCAAAGTAATCCCTAACCCTTAACCCAAACAAAATTGAAGGGATTATATTTTTCCATTAGTATGCTTAGAGAAAAATGTGCTCTGCACCATCAGTTTACTCTACACCGACAGACAGGGCACAACACTATCCGACGTCAAGGTTACCCGACAAACACTGTTAAGTGTTATTCGATGACAAAAAGGTAAAAGATACCCGACGAGTAACAACAGTGCTACCCGACGGAACAATAAGGAGAGGAACCCGACAGATACAAGGAACTTGATGAAAATTTTAGTCAAGGAATGCTGACAGACTACAAGTTCAAACTGACGACCAAGAACCGACAGTCAATTACATCCCGCAAAAAGTGGATCTAACTTTCCACGTCAAACAAATCACTGAAGTTGTATTTATAGCTTCTCGATTTGCTTTTATATCCATTATGTGTGGAGGAAGTAATGTAATTATTATTGTTTTAGTTAGTTTTACTATTTTAAAACATGCAAACTAAAGATCAAGGTCAAGTTGTAAACCTTGGATCTAAGAGTTAACATTGTAATACATGAATTCTAAGATAGGTCAAATACTTGTATAAATAAATGCTCAATCCATTGAGTAAAGAAGTTGAACAATGAAGATAGTATCCACAAAGAGTAACTAAAGACCAGACAGAGAATTCATCCAGAAGAACACAAACAGAATCAAATCAATTTTTAAGAACAAAACAGAGGCTACCGACAAGCAGAGAAAAGGTATTCATCAATCCCTTAAGGTGATATTATTATTGTAAAAGCTTCAATGGATCTGTAAATGAGCAATAGTAGATTGCATACAGTCAGGTCAACATTTGTACTCATTCTAACAAGTGTAGTACACTAATGAAATCCTTTCAAGAAAGGTGGGCTTAACCATCCTATTGTAAATCTCATAACTGAGTGTACACTTAAATCAATGTTGCTAAAGCTCTTAATAAAGTAGATCTTAATAGGTCTCCACCTTAACACTCTTAACATGGTAGATCATCAGAAATTATCAAATTGTAAGCCTTAACCGGCTGCCTTCCATTCTGCAGATAGTGAAGTTTTGTGGGTGCCATCCCCGCCGCAATTTTTACTTCCAAACATGAATTTTCTGTGATACCATATCTTGTGTTATGTGTTTATCAATTTCATGAATGTTTCTATGAATGATAGAAAACTATTAAAGATTATGAACAAATAATATATACATAAGAAAGAATAACAATAATGGTTGGTAAATCAGAATTGAAAGATTACTAATGATGAATTGTGTAAGGTGTTAAAAGTTTTAAAGGTATTGATTAACCCCTCCCCTCTCAGTACTACTTCCCATTAATTCCAACAATTGGTATCAGAGTTGCGGTATCTTCTTTGAAAAGTTTAAAGGCTTAAGAGCAAAGATCTTACAATGGAGAAGTACAAGCTTGAGATACAGATGTTCTATGAACAGTATAAAGAAGCAAGAATCAAGATGAGAGAGCTGCTAGATGAAAGAAAAGGTATGGATACCCGGAACAATGAAAAAGACTATCAAGAAGAAGATATTCCAGATTTATTTGAAACTACAGGATCAAATGCAAGTAATACATCAGATACATTAGAAGAGAATGCCACAAATCTAAAGGAGATCAATGAACATCTAACAGAGAAAATAAAGATGCTGCAAATTGGTCAAGAGACCCAAATGGTAAGAATGATTAATGTGATGAGTTCTACCTGAAAAGCTGAAATAGAGAGAACACTTGCTATTGATGATAGAAGGAAGATTTTAGAGAAACTACAAGAAAAGGAAATGGAAATTCAAAGACATGTTGAGCATCACCATGATCTCAAAAATCAGATTATCCTTATGATTCAAGAAGCAAATAGAATAAATGTGGAACTCATTGAAAGAATATAGATTATCGATGAAATAAGAGAAGAAAATGAAAAGCTAAAGCATGAGGTTAGAATTTAGCAAAAGCATAATGAGATTATCAGAAAGGCTTAAGAAAGCAATAAAAGAATGGATGACTTTCTTGAAGGACAACAAAGAGTCAACAACAACAACGGTATAGGCTTTGCCAAAAATGGAGAATCATCAAATCCAAAGAATTTCTATGAAAATCCAAGACCAAGAAAGCTATCATGCAAGCACTATGGAAAGCAAGGGCACACATCAAATGTATGTAGAGGTAAAATGAAAGGTACTCCTAAATCTACACCGACATCTTCATTCATAGGATTCTATTATAAATGTAACAAGAAAGGACATAAGGCTTATGAATGCAAGAGCAAGATAGAAAATCCAAAGAAGGAAACTTACAAGGACAAATATTGTCCTACATGAAAGATGAATGGGCACACATTTGAAGACTGCTAGAAAAAGAAAAAGCAAGCATGGAAGCCAAAAGGTAAAGAAGTTCCTTATCAACCAAAGAGAATCGGTAATCAATATGTATGGGATTACAACACTTGTACAAACTATACATCATGTGGTAGATATGGTCACATTACTGTAAACTGCATGAGAGCATGGACCAAAAGGTCTAGAGGTTGGTCAAACCCTGCAATGGCATGCTTACACTGTCATAAAGTTGTTCATCTCAAGAAAGAATGCAAAGACTGATTGACAAAAACAAGCACATATCCAAATGGGAATACCATTGAAGATATCCGGAGGGCAAGAGACAAAATGTGGATAAAAGCTTCAAACAATGATGAAGATGGTCCAAGAAATGCAAATGGTGACACCCCATCCAATGGATCTGGTGACGCCATAAACCCCACTTAAGTTGAACAAGAAAGTATGGAACTACATTATACTAAGTCATATTTTGCATGAGTTCCATTATACAAATTAATAGATAGTCAAAATCTGCATGAACCAAAAATGCATATTACTTTACTTGTCACAAATCTAAGAATGCAACACCATCGGTAAACACTTACCAAAAATCATTGGTGAATATAATAATGAGTTGTTTACACTTACCAAAAATTGTCGGTCAACTAGTAAAAATGGTAAATTACCAATATAACCCGACACCCGTTGGTAAGAAAGCAAAGTTCAGAAGTTGTCGTGACAAAATACCGATATCCATCGGTAAAAGTGAAATAGTTAACAACTGCCCTAAAGCATCATGTCTTCACTGATGATGATTTGAAATATCCTCCCGATGAAACCCGTCTTCACGTCTCAACAAGTTGTTGAGCATTTATTGCAAAGACTTAGGTCAAAAAGTCTACAAATAGTTGACAGGACAACTTCATTTTTCACCTGCAATTTGAAGAGAAAGTAGAGCAAAAACCAAGAGATTAAAGAGCAAAAAGCAGAAGCATCTCCAGATTGATTCAGCACACATAAAATAGATCCTTCATGACTATTGCAAAATGAAGTAAGTACCAAAGGCACCGAAAGATCTCTATCATTATTTTATCAAGAAAACCCTAATTTCAAGAATACCCTAGAAAATTGAAATACAATGGCAACCACATCAAGAACTACTTAGATAAAGATTGATAAGAGGAATGTGTTGAAATTGATCAAGAATAGTACATGTGTAGAACTGAAGTATAAAATCTTCCCAGAGATTGCATTGAAACCTGATGAAATCAGCATGTTTTCAAAAATTCCACCTAGGGTTTTGCTCATAGAAGATGTTAGGTCTTATATTCACTGCAAGATCATAGAATTAGGTTATCTTGAAATGGATGAAGCTTTCAAAAATCTATGTGATGCCGAAGGAAAACTAAAAGAAGAGCACAAACACTTGGATATCAAAGGGTTAACCAATGCCCTACATTTCCTGAGGGAATTCAAAATAGAATGGATTGGGTTAGTCTTGAGTATGATGCATGACAACAAACTATGGCTAGACCAACCCAAACAAATAACAAAGGATGTTCTTCACACTGTCACTGGTTATCTGATAACCAAAAAGCCTAGGGAACACAAGCATCCATCCATGAAAAAAGTTACAAAACTCACCAATGCAGAAGGAGAAAATAGAGGTGTCAAAGTAAACACAATCACTGATGAAGAGATAAAATTTGGTGCATGTGTTATTGGGTACAAAATCTTTCAAGCTAGCAGAATGATCAACATTTCTGCAACAATAGTAAGCACAACTTACAAGATTGTAACAAAAGGAATTCAGATGGATCTGTGTGAGATTATATTGAAACAACTTGATGAGAATATGATCAAAATCAGGTCTACAAAGAGCAACACATGTAAGTTTGGATCACTTATCATGTGTACATTTTTCTATTTTCAAGAATACTTTCCTTCAGTAGGAAAAGTTGTATGGTGTTATGCCCTACATACACATCCCTACATTTTGTGGGAAAAATGTTGGGTCCCCTCTTTTCACTTTGGCTCTTGCCTTGTCTTTTGTTTTCTTTGTTTCCTTTTCCTGGCTTTCCCTCCCGTGAGGTTTGTTTCCTTTCTGCGTTTGTCTTTCGTGCCTCCGGGACACGGTCCTAGAGTTTATTGTTCTTTCCAGAGCTGGATTCTAGACTCTGGGATTCTCTGCCGTGATGTCTTCTTCTCAAAAGAAGGTATGGTTGTACGGAATCCCCAGGCCCAGAGTTCAGAGGTTTGCCTGTTCTGGAGTTTGCAGAGGAGAGGGTAACTTGCTTTTACCTTGGGTATAAATAGAAATTACATGTCACTTTTACTGTCACCATGATTGAAACACTTGTGCATTCGGAGTGAATCAAAATGAATTAAGGCGATTTAAACTGCTTTTGATCCCATGTTTAGTGGCTGATTACTAGTGGGTTTGTGGTGATTATTCATAGTAATCCTTAAGGTTAGCTTGTTGTAGAGCATGCATGGTGCCCTTCTCTCCTTGCCTTCCTCCGTGCTTCCAGGTAGGTTCTCTGGTTTCTACTTTTTTTTTCATTCTTTCTGGTTTTTGTTTTCGTTTCATTTTCCCTGGTTTTGCGGTTTTGCTTTCTTTTTCATGTTTCACTTTTGGTTTGCCTCCCGTTGGTGGGTGGGATTTTCCAGAGGATTGTCTGCCCTCTGTGTAGTTGTAAGTTAGTGTTTATAGTGTACATTGCCTAGGATAGGACTCAGGCCCATGTAAATGCTGTAATAGTTTGTAAAAAGCTTGTAAATACTCTGTATTTTGATGTGTATATGTTTCAACCTTAAGCCCTATGTGTTTTTATGCATATATCCAGTATATATCCTTCTATTTTGGGTCAAGCTCACCCTAATTTTATCTGTGTTTCCCCAAATCTAAGAACTCACCCGCACAACAGAAAACCACCTAGTTGGAACTCGGCTCTTGGCTAGTTTCAACCATGGCGGTTTCTCTCTTCATTGTTGAATCAGTCTTCATGGTGCATTTATTTCCCATGCGCGCATTTAAGCTCCACCAAGTGGCTCTTATCTCGCACGCATTTAGACAATTGGCATCATCGTCACCATAACTCCCATTTATTGCATGACTATGTGATGCCCACATAAGCCTAACAACTCATCTTCTGGTCACATCTCCCAACGGTTAGTTTTTCATACTCCGGGCCCTATGTCCTCGCCTAGCCTATATCTTACTTCTATCAAACATGCTGAAATACCCAGGCCCGAATAGTCGTTGAATTCCCAAGTCAACATCCTATGCATATCTTTCCAAATTTTGACATAAACTAACTTTTCAGGTGAAGTACGCAGTGTGGTGGTAAGTTCTCTGGAATCCAGAGTAGAATTTTATCTTATGAAAATTCTGACGGTGGCCTTACCTTGCAGGTTTTCAAACATCATACTTTCACTATGTCGGAGGCATCTGCATCCTCTCCACCTAGGAGTCCAGATCTCCCCACTACGGCAGTCACCAGGGCAGCTGTCAGGTCTAAGAATGAGAGGGCCCTCGAAAAGCTTCCCCTCAGCATGAAATATTTGAAGGACAATACTATTATGGGATCAAAGATCAAATCCAAGGTCCAGTTGATTACTGACACCAGCATCAGAATGTGGGCAGAAATGCAGGCCCTGGTCAAAATCATGTTCATCCAACGAACGGTCGAGGACCAATTGGCCATCAATGTTGGAGAATCTAGGATTCTAAAGGTTGCTTGCTTCCCATGTTCCGTGCAAGCCCTAAAACTCATTCTCACCCTTGCAGCACACTACAACTCCTCCATCTAGGCTGTCATGCTTGCCACCCCGGTCCCGACCAGATATCCTACACCCATGGTCTCCCTGGACGCTACAACTTTTTGGGCAGGTTTGGGGATCCCTCAGTTTGAAAAAGCAGCTATCATCACTCAATTTGATACCTTGGGACAATTTCAATAGCTAGAGTTTATGGTCTAACAGTATTTGAACAACAAGTGGCTGAAGACCCCAAAGAAAGATTCCAAAAGAATGAAGCTGGAAATCCCCCGATCTGAATTTAAGGAAAGTATCCAGATGGGGATCATAGCATTATGCAGGATCTTTGGGCAACCCCATGCTCAAGAATTCTTGGGATGGATGTATTACTTCCTATTAGGCATCTCCACCAACGAACAATATTTTGATTGGGCCGCCATCATTTCAAACCATGTGGACTCCCAGTTCCTTCAGGTGGCCCGGACCTCTAAATTCTATATGATGTCCTATATTTTCTGGGCCCTAGCACAATAACACCCTATCACAAATGGGCTACTCACATCAAGTGTACTTGGGGTTGACCCAGGCCAAAAGGCTCCCTGGGATTATTTCCCATAAATCCAATGGGAGGCTAGTTTCCTTAGCTTTTGTCAAGTGAACGATGCCTTCATCTACTAAAATCTTCTCACACCTACCCGGGATGCCAGGTACCACCTCTCTAAGGAGGCAATGGATCTAGTTAAAAGTTATCGCCACTATTATATCCAGTTCCAACAACATACTTATATTCGGGTGACCGACTTCTCTGGGAAACCCTATTTGTTGCCCAAGCATTATGGGAACAAAATAATTCTTTTGGAATACTGTCGACAGATCCTGGAACTACACACCCTCTACACTGTAAAGAAGGTGGTTAATGTTCCATTCCCAATCACCTATGGGAATTACTCATGTAGTTTGGCCGCAACCAAAGAGGCGGAAAATGAGCTTAAAAGCTTGGGCTCAACATAATTCTATCTAGAGCGGAAGAACTTTGATACGCTAGGTAAAATAGCAACGACACTTCCCTGGGCATCAGAGCCTCATATATTCCACATGGAGGACTTCTGGGAAGATTACCAAGATGATTTTGAAGTCCCAAGCTGGCACTTCATCCAGATGACAATGGGGATGATGAAAAGGTTAAAACTTCAGAAATTCTTGGGCGACTTTTCAGACACCAGGTCCACAAAAGACCCTCAGTACAAAGAGAATGGAATAGACAAGATGGCTCTCCCTCCAGTTGGTTGGAACACCCAAGAGGGGCCAACTATTGAAGATATCACTTGCCATGTGGTCGAGTGTAGCCATGCTTATTTCAAAAGGGCATGCTCAGGGAGTACACGCATAGTTGGCCCAATAGTGCGGGGCCTGACGTCTGGGGCCAAAACCTCCTCACAGGGAGAGGATAAAGGAAAAATAATTATGGGGACCCCGTCGCAAACCCCATCTATGGTCCTCAGAGAAGAGAAAATACAACAGATGATGGTAGTCTCCTAGTAGATGAAAGACAAACTAATCACGTGGTTGGCCACCTCGGTACTCATGATCGGGCTTGTTAGTCCTCCCTCTTCCCCTTCGCTGGCAGTATTGATGGTCTAAGAAATAGGAGCCAGAGTGGAAGAGGAGAAGGCAACTCTAATGGATACAGGGCCCCCTTTGGTAACCAGGAGAAAGAAAAAAAAAAGACTAACTCTCAACCAAGGGCGGAGCTAGAACTTGGGATGCCAAGCATCCAAGAAGTACAAGTTGTTTCTTTTGACTCCCTAGAGCTGGAGAAAGAGCCTAAGGATATCCCAGAGAACCCCCCTCCCCATGATAAATTTGATGATTTATTTAGAATTGATGAATTTGAAAACTTGCAGGGGGATATCCTAAAGTCAGCAAAAGAAATCGCCGCACAGGATGAACTCCCGGAGCAAGAGCCTGCACAAGAGCAGGAAGCCCGGGCAGAAGAAGAAAAGGGATAGGAATAGGTGGATATGTCTAGAGTCCCAAAGATACAAGTTACAGGGACTGAGGAGGGCAGACAAACATAGGATTAGCAAATAGCATCGGTTGGGGAAATCGGACCCACAGGAGCAACCGTGACCCCAACTATCGTGCTCCAAACGCCACTTCCAAAGCTAACATTTGGGGAGGTGATCACAGCAGCCCAAACATTGAATCTTGGCCTGACACCTCCCCCACCTCCAGAGAATACACCAGTTGAAGAGAGCATCCCAGTGATAGAGGCTGATGAAGAATAACAACATGATAAGGAGAGGAACCCCGGGGAAGTAAATGATGATCCTAACATTGTCAAGGATGTGGACATTGGGGTAAAAGATACAAGTACCACTAGAGTAAGTATCATCGGTGAACCTAAAGATATAGGGAAAGAGTCAGAAATGGCTCATACTATCAAAGGGGCGCAATAAGATCTCGTGGAGA
This sequence comes from Thuja plicata, assembly GCA_018584345.1. Classification (NCBI taxonomy): domain Eukaryota; kingdom Viridiplantae; phylum Streptophyta; class Pinopsida; order Cupressales; family Cupressaceae; genus Thuja; species Thuja plicata. Next base: position 547,530 of record MU223182.1, on the reverse strand, counting down.
AATCATAGGAACAAATTTTGGCTGCAAAGCCACCCCTACCACCACAATGGCTGGTGGAGTCTTGCAAGAGAAAGGCCCTGGTGACCCCTAAGGCCCATCTCTCCTTGGCAGAGATGATGGTGCAAATGCAGAACCCTCCCAAGACCAAGAAATCCTGGACAATTCATACTCTTTGGACTGGACCAGGCAGAGATACATTTGCGGTAATTGTGACACCTTCCCCAGGTGTAGATGAAGCAATGACTAAGGCCGATGAGTACTCAATCATTGAGGTATCACTGGGGAAGAGAGGGAAACAAGGTGAACTTGACATGTTGAAAGAAGCAACCAAGGCGGTGGAGGCCCGCTATGAAAAGGAGGCCCAAAAATTCAGGGCAGAAAAGGAAAAGAATGCCAATCTCATGGGGTTGCTAACGGAGCTCACGCAGCCTCTTACTTCCATTCCCCTGGGTGCCTCCACATTCGACGCACCACTTCCTCAGAGTGACATAGATTCATTAAGGGCAATGAAAATAAAAGCCCAGGCAGTTGATGAGTGGGTTATAGAACAGGTGGGGAATGCCCAATGTTTCTTAATATCCACACTCCCGGACTTGTATGCAGCTAGCAATACTCTACATCAGGCTAAAACTACTATCTCCATCTAGGAGGGAGACATAAAAAATTACGAGGCATGGAAATCCGAGATGGAAGATCTCGTTGACATCAGAGAAGAAATTGTCTTCGAGGCCAAAATTTTAGGAGAGGAGTCTTTTGACTTTGTCCGGACCTAGCACTCCAGACTTGACCTCACATTGGAGGTAATCAAGCAACTGGTAGGGGCTATGTGCGACAAAGTCTAGGAAGTTCAATATTCTTTCAATTTATACAAGTCATTCATCTCCAAGGTCTTCGAAGCTGATCCCTTTAACACTGAAACATACACTCTGGAGGAATATGTCCTAGGAAAGTTCAATGAGCTAATGGAGTCTCGGTATGGATCCCTCAAGGTAATGGATGGATCAAAAATGGAAAGGCTCACTCGCATGGTGCTTTAGAGTCATGATACAACCGAGATGGCCCCAGAGTTCAAAGAAAATGTTCCAGATTTGGATGAGCAATTGGAGGTGGCCAAATATCGACGGGCCGGCCTTAAGGACATAGACAAAGATGGAATCGCCTAGCTCCTGTAGACATTCAATGATACTAAGGAGCAATAAAGTCCTCCAGACTCTGGAGATGATCATCAGGAGATGTAATTTTTGTATTCATTTATTCTTTGGGGCGCGAGTTCCAGGATCATGGAGTCCCGGATCCAGTGTTATTTTTGGAATTCTTTAAAGTGACCCGTGTCCTGGTTCCCAAGGCCAACCGGTCACTATCAAGGTAGGTAATAAAGGGTGTCAGAAGGTGGGTAACCGCAAAATGGCACATCAGCTCAACAAGAGGGTTCTGACAGATGGTCTTCTCGAGGTGCCACTTTAATGTTACACCTGGCACATTGGAGATAGTGCACCGCTTTCCCATTTATGAGGCATGTATCCTCGATCCCTAGGAGGATCAGATTTCTTCTTTCTCCTCCTGAATCTCTTCTCGAGGCTGATTCTTCCACTCCTCTTTTCTTGTCTTCTTCTTCTGACATGATAGACCTTTTTCCATCTCGAGGTCTTTTGTAGCGTGGTGCAGGTAGTACCGGCCACCAAAAAATAGTATTATATTGTAAGGTGTAAAATAAATTAGGTTAAGTTTTAGGTCAAGTCTTGTGTATAAATAATAAGTCTGACCTCATTCCAAGGGTCGGCAAAATTGATGATTTTCTAGTCCATAGCAAATAGCATTTTAGTTTTCTCAGTTCTGAGTTGCAGAGCTCAATGCTCCTTAGTTTTAAAAGTTTTTAGTAGATAGATGCTCCCTTGGAGCCACCATTGTAACACACACCAGTGCTTGCTGGAGATATGTTAATGAAGAAGGAAGGGTTCTATCAATGAAGTTGTTAGCATCCTGATCTCTGAGTTAACGGTATTTTATGCTTTATGTTCTTATGTCCTTTGCTCTAATACTTCAAGTAGATTAACGACCTCCTTTTCCTCTGCTATTGATCAAATATGAGCTGATGGTTCTGTATTTCTTCAGTATTTAGTGTAGTGCATTAGAGCATTGTTGATGTTTTGAATGTTTAAGTATGACCATAGGTAAATGGAATATTTCTAACTCAGCAATATCTTTTGAAGTTTATTTGATTAAGTTAATGAACGCTTGCAGGAAACCCCACTCACTTGAATCCCTAGAGAAGACAAGCCGAGATAACTAGTTATCCCCCTGAACAAAATAGTCACATTTCCCAACTAAGCTCCTGCACTATCGAGACCCGACTCTCACGTGCTTGAAGGCCCAAGGAATCTCATTTCCCCAGACAACCTTTACAGGCAAATTTGGTCGGTACCCCGGTACCCGGTGACAACTTACATCTGTTGGCAGACCTAGTCACAAAGTCCCATCAACATATGGGACACTACCAAACAGGTAACCCAATAGATTAGTTAACTGATTAAGTCAATAGGAGACAACTTTGAGTCTATTATGTCTGCATACTTCCTTGAGTTCAAGGAAAAGATGATGGAAAGAACTAGGATTCCTGAACAACTAGTTGAAAAACACAAATATGAGATATGTTTCATGGCAGACACAGACTGCACACATATCAAACCGGTTGTACCAAGAATAGCTTGGTTAGCACCATTAGACTATGAGATCAATATTGATCAAGCTACAAGTGCAATTGAGGCACTGATCAATGAGCCCATTGATAAGAAACAAACAAGGTTTGGAACATATGAGGAAGCCAAATTTAAGATAAAACAAGGCCTAGAAGTCAAGAAGACTATCAATAAGAAGGATAAAATGATTAAGAATCTCAAGAAGATTCTATCAGTCTCAGAGGAAGAGCAGGATCAACAGGAGGAAACCAATGAACAGGGAACCATCGGTGAAGAACTAGAAGAAAAGAAATCAGATACAGAGGCTACTGAATCTAATACACCTCCATCTCCACCTCCTGCAAAGAAGAAAAGGACAAGAAGTCAAACTGCTGCAACCGATACCACACCACTTAAGAAAGGTCAAGTAAGGACCTATATGAGGAAGCAGCTAGCAAAAAGAACAAGACAACAAACTGTCAAAACCACACCACCAAAGAAGAGAAAAAGGTTTGTTAGGACAAAGTCTAACTTGGATGACACCAAAGATGATGAGCCAGATGTAGTAAAGAAGAACTTCAAAAATCAAACGGTAGATGAAGCTACCAAAACAATTCCTACTCATGGCACAATGATTGATAAAAAGATCATACAATGGGATATACTGAATCCATAGGATCAGAATAAAATACAAGAGGCAGTCATAAAATCAATGATCAAGAATAAGTATGCCCCTGTAGAATTTGTAAATCAAATACCTAAAGAGCTAGGTAAAAGGGTATACCAACAGTGGTCATATGCCTTGCAAACAGAGAGAGAAGCAAGAGAAAGAGCACTTGTGAGATTGATGCCTCCTGAATCCAAGGTTGAAGAGATCAAAGAAGTACTAAAGGAACACTCAAGTAAATTTGTAGCCAAAATAAGGACTTACAAAGTACTAGAGAACAAGTTTATAGAACCAGATTCAATGACAGAAACTAAATGGAGACAACTCCTAGATCTACTAGTAGAGTCAACAAGTGTTGAGAAGCAATTACTTCTCACAAACACACCTCAAAGAGAGGAGGAGACAGATAATGTAAGTCCTCAGCATATTGCTCTGGACAATCAAGAAAGTGATGATGAGCCTATTAACTCAGATATAGGCATGGATGATAATATCCAAGATATCACTAACTATGATTCTAACAATGATCCAAAGAAGAAAGATGATGTAATATTTATCACACTTAAGGATCAACAAAGCCATCAAGTATTGCAGGCATCAGATGGTAAGATAGTTGACATTGTTGTTGAACAAGTGCATGAGACCTCAATCATGCACTCAAAAGTGCAAGACCCTGCATAAGATATACAAAAAGATGAGGATGTCACTACTGACAAAGCTCTAACCAATGAGTAGGACGCCAATAATGACAAAGCCCAAGCCACAACTCAAAGTAACATGCATGTCCTAATGAAGGCAATAAACATACTAGAGGGAAATGAGGGATAAAATGAAAAGGAAACAAGCACACCCAAAGAAAAGGGTGATGAAGAAGCCAAAGGAACAACAGATACAACTGCAAAACAAGCTACAACCAATTATCAAAAAGATATGCCTACTAATCAGAATAAAGTAGGAACTCAAAAGGAAACAGGGGACAAACCTTCAGAGACAGGTGAAGAAGGAAAGGATTATGAGACAGAAAAGAAATTAGGAGCACATTCTATAGAAACACCCAAGGTTAATGAAGAGACGTCTTCACATAACTGACAGGTGCCCACAGAGCAGAAGACACAAGATGCATCCTCTACAAAACCTTCACCAAGTAATTCAGAATGAACAAATAAACTAGCTATGGTAGTTCATACATTTGCATCCCTCAAATCTCAAAGAAGAAGAAAGGAAAGAATAAGAATCCAGTAACTCTGGATGAAATTATTGAGATTCCAGTCTGTGATCCAAGAATATTGGATCTGAGAGCATTGAAAAAATATGCAAATCTCTATGAAAGAAAAGTTATTCAAGAAAAACTAAAGAGAGTGGAAAAAGAGGCCAAGGTACTAGAAGTAGAAAGAAATATACTTCAACAGATTGTACCAGACATAGATATTGATCAAAAATCTCCAATGCTTGATCAACTGGTTATACTCACAGATGCAATAACATCTCATAATATCGATGGTGAGAAGGCTATGGAAGAGAGACTTGAAAAAAAATATGAATTCAAGCTCGCAGAGAAAATAAGCCAGGAAGTGGGACTAAAAAGGTCAAGTGGGACTAAAAAGGTCAAGCTATCTGAATTAGTAAGTATAATTGATCCAATTATATCAGAAGTTGTTACCTTAATAAAGAAATTGTGCACTTTAGATCTACTCACTCAGGAGTATACCGACAAGATAGAAAAAATAGATGTTGATCTTAAGTCTAGTGCACAGAATCTAGCCAACACAGAAGAAGCACTTAAATTGCACAATGAACAAATCATACAAGCTAGGAAATAAAGATAGGACATTCAGTTTGCAGAGATGAAATATAGAGATGAGGTCAATGAGCTCCAAGTTAAGCTCTTACCGACAATTACACTCCTGCAACAAAACATGACACAGGCAAATACTCTAATTGCCACCCTTGAAATGTCTATCCTAGACAACATTTATGATATGCACGCAAGACTAGAGCTGCAACACATGGCACTAGAACAGTTGAAAGAAAAATGGGAGAAACTGCTAGAAAATATCAAATCTACCCATTCTAACATTTTTGACACATTGTAAGTTGCACATCTTTGTCACAATTTTGACATTTTATAAGTTGTACATTTTTGTCATCGGTATCAAAGAAAGGGGGAATTTGATATGTACATCACCTCAGTTAAAAGGAGGAAATAATATGTATAGTGGAAGAAAGGGGAAATAATGTACATATAGAGAATAAATAGTAGACATGTACATATACATACACTATACCGATGCACACAGTAAGGGGGAGTCATATTATGACAAGGATATAAACAAGGTGTATACATACCAAAAGAGTTTAGTATTATGTACATATCAGTTTTTTATACTAATGTCAAAGGGGGAGATTGAAGGCATTATATTTTTCCATTAGTATGCTTAGAGAAAAACATGATCTGCACCATCGGTTTACTCTACACCAACAGATAGGGCACAACACTATCTGATGCCAAGGTTACCTGACAAACACTGTTAAGTGTTATCCAATGACAAAAAGGTAAAAGATACCCGACGAGTAACAACAATGCTACCCAACGGAACAGCAAGGAGAGGAACTTGATAGATACAGGGAACCTGATGAACAGTTCAGTCAAGGAACACCGATAGACTACAAGTTCAAACCGACGACCAAGAATTGACAGTTAGTTACATCCTGCAAAAAGTGGATCTAACTTTCCACATCAGATAAATCACTGAAGTTGTATTTGTAGCTTCTTGATTTGCTTTTATATCCATTATGTGCGGAGGAAGCAATGTAATTTTTATTGTTTTAGTTAGTTTTACTATTTTAAAACATGCAAACTAAAGATCAAGGTCAAGTTGTAAACCTTGGATCTAAGAGTTAACATTGTAATACATGAATTCCAAGATAGGTCAAATAATTGTATAAATAGATGCTAAATCCATTGAGTAAAGAAGTTGAACAATGAAGATAGTAGCCACGGAGAGCAACTAAAAACTAAATAGAGAATTCATCTAGAAGAACACAAACATAATCAAATCAGTTTTTAAGAATAGAACAGAAGCTACCGACAAGTAGAGAAAAGGTATTTATCAATCACTTAAGATGATATTATTATTGTAAAAGCTTTAATGGATCTATAAATGAGCAATAGTAGATTGCATACAGTTAGGTCAACATTTGTACTCATTCTAACAAGTGTAGTACACTAATAAAATCCTTTCAAGAAAGGTGGGCTTAACCGTCCTATTGTAAATCTCATAACTGAGTGCACACTTAAATTAGTGTTGCTAAAGCTCTTAACAGGTCTCCACCTTGATACTCTTAACAGGGTAGATCATCAGAAGTGATCAAATTGTAAGCCTTAACTGACTCCCTTCCATTCTACAGATAGTGAAGTTTGTGGGTGCCATCCCCACCGCATTTTTTACTTCCTAACAGGAGTTTGTTGCGATACCATATCTTGTGTTATGTGTTTATCAATTTCATGAATGTTTCTATGAATGATAGAAAACTATTAAATATTATGAACAAACAATATATACATAAGAAAGAATAACAGTAATGGTTGGTAAATCAAAATTGAAAGATTACTAATGATGAATTGTGTAAGGTGTTAAAAGTTTTAGAGGTACTGATTCACCCCTCCCCTCTCAGTACTACTTCCCATTAATTCCAACAAAAATAATAAACCAATTTGAACCCTTATCCTAAAACTAATAGAACACTAAGCCAAATTGTCACAAACCCAATAAAATATTTGTCCTAATAGTAAATCATGTAGAGGCCTAATCCTAAATTTAATTGAACTCTACATATGAATTTGAGCACAAACCTTGAATAAAATTGAATCAAAATCCTTAACCAAATTGATCTCCAACTCTAACAGTAAAGGAAATTGAATCCTAACATTGAATTAGATAAATCCTAACACTAAACTAAATTAAATAGTAACACTAAACCTAACTGAGAAATAGACCGAGCTGGACACTACAAATTGAACCCTAATCATAAACCATATAAAACTTAACTCTAAATCCAATTGAACCCTAATTGTAGACTTAATTCAACATAACCCTAAATGAATTTGACTTGAAACCATAACCCTAGATGAAAGTCAACACTTACCCTATTCATAATTGAATATAAAGATAAATTATAACCTAAACATACCCATCAACCCAAATATACCATAGATGTAACATAGTACCATAATGAACCCATTAGAGCCTTAAATGTTTTAACTTTATTAGTCACCTACTAGAGGAAATCGCCAATCTTTTATATTTTATACCTTCACAAAGGTTGAAGCTAGAGAAGTTTTCTTCTAAAAATTGCATCATGGACCCTAAAGGTTGAATTTATAGAACCTATACTAACACCATTAAGAATATTAAAGAACCTTATGACTTGTTGGACCATGTGACAAAGACGATGGACTTCATCAATAAACATGAATACACAATGAAGTTTCACATGAGGCTTTGAGGAGGGGTGAGTCTATGCCCAATAAGGATAAGGGACTAGTCTTATCAATAACAAATTAATTGTATTGCATTACAATCTGATTATAAAAATTTGTATGTGAGGTTTTTATCCATACTCATTTTGTATTATTGGTAATCTTAAGTAAAATTTAAGCTCAATAGGAATGATTATGTTGTTATCTAATAATTGAAGACATTGAAGTTCCAATAAGTTGACAGGGTAATCCAAATGGTGGTCTTAAAAAATTTATTGTAGTGGTTATACATGAAGGTCGAGGAGAAGAGTGAATCTGTAGTCCAATAGGAAGAAAGCATTGGTATATCATTATAATCTTATATCAAAATCTCAGTCATAAGCATAAAAGTTAATTAGAGATCAACATAAGTTGGAAGTACAAAAGCAGCGACAGTAGAAGGATAAAGGAGAATTGGTGCTCAATAAAAGAGATAGAAGATAGAGTAGGAGTAAACCCCAGTAAGAGAATAAGATTACTTGATAAAAGTAGAAGTTAGAAAAAATCAGTAGCATATCGAGTAGTAGTAGTAGTAAATCAATCAATAACTAGTAAGATAAGTAGTAAGAAGGGATTAAATATTTTGCACATTTCAAAACTTTATACCATATTGAGATTGCATATACAAAATCATTAAAAGAATAATCCAGTCTGTTATAAAAAGATTCAACCTAGTTGGAGAGTAGTTCTACCCACCTAGGTCCTGCAGAGCCTAAAGTGTAGAGGATTTCAATCATATTAGATTGATCCTATTCGTTGGCGAGATCAAGTGAGAAGTCTGTAGAAGGAATTTTACATCATTCGAGGATTTCTCAATAAGTTGATTTTGAGGATGCTTTGAAGAAAGTATTTCTCCCATTTCTTTACAAAGATGGGACTTTAAAGGAGCCAGGCATATGGTCGACATAATGCAACAAAATATTATTGCATGTGTTGGGCATTGCTACGACAAAGGGAATATTACGCGATGGGATTTGTCAGTATATAGAGCAAATGATCATATTGGAGTATGACATCGGGAATAAAATACATGATGTTGACACTCATATATCAGAAGAATACAAATATCATATAGTGGTTGCTACTACTGTGCTAGGAGAAGATTAACATGTTCCCATGTTGTTAGTGTTAAGTATATGTTATTCTATTTTGTAAAGACTTAAATAAAAGGACACCTCTCGTGGCTCTCTTTCATATATATATATATATATATATATATATATGTGCTCCAAATGTAACAAAAGGAAACATCATAGAATAGGAAATGTACATTGTCAGTTGTAAGAAGACATTTTCAGAATTAATATATGGGCAGTGCTTTACTTTTAAAAGTTGTCGATGCAATCTTTGAGTTGAACATGTCCCATGTGATTTCATTTTCAAGTAAATAGAAGCTCTCTTGAGTTTTTGTGTGGAGAGATTATTTGTATTACATTACAATCTTATTATCAAAATTTATATGCGAACTTGTTGTCCATACTCATTTTGTCTTGTTGGTATTGTAAAGAAAAAGGTAAACTCAATAGGACCGATTGTGATGTTATCTAATAATTGAAGACATTGAAGGTCAGATAAGTTGACAGGGTCATCCAAGTGGCAGTCTTAAAATTTTTCTCATAGGGGTTATACATGAAGGTCAAGGGGAAGAGTGAATTTGTAGCCCAATAGGAAGAAAACATTGGTCTATCATTATAAACATATATCAAAATATCAATGAAAATGATAAAAGTTAATTAGAGATCAACATAAGTTGGAAGTAGAGAAGTAGTGATAGTAGAAGGATAAAGTAGAATTAGTGCTCAGTGAAAGAAATAGAAGATAGAGTAGGAGTAAAACTCAGTAAGAGAATCAGATTACTTGATAAAATTAGAAGTTAGAGAAAATGAGTAGTGTATCGAGGATTAGTAGTAAGATAAGAAATAAGAAAGGATTAAATTTTTTGCACATTCTAAAACTTCATGCCATTTTGAGAATGCATATATAGAATCATTAAAAGAATAATCCAGTCTTCTGTGAAAAGCTTCAACCTAGTTGGAGAATAGGTCTACCCTCCTAGGTCTTGTAGAGCCTAAAGCGTAGAGGATTCCAATCACATTATCTTGATCCTATTCGTTGGCTAGATAAAGTGAGAAGTTTGTAGAAGGAATTTGGCATCATTCAAGGATTTCTCAATCTGTTGATTAGGGAACCAACACTGTGCACCAAATTGAACCCTACTTCTAAACAAAATCAAACCTAATTAATCGGTATGCATAAACCAAATTAAACCCTAAAATCCAATTTTAATTGAAAATTGAAATGGATTGAACCCTACCCCCAAACTAAATTATACTCTGACCTTAAGAGTAAACAAAATTTACTCCTAACGTAGAACCTATGAAATAGTAATCCCAATGGTAGATCAAAGTTTATGATAACCCAAAGGCAACTTAAACATTAACTAATTGAAATCCTATTCCAAATTGAACCTGAATCCTAACCCTAAACCAATTGACACCTACTTGTATGTGTAACTCTAAACTCTACTAAATTATAAGAACAACCCTAAACCAAAATAAACTCAAATCGTATTGCAAATTATAAATCTAATTGAATATTAAACTGAACAACCCTAACCCTGAGCGTACATTAAATTAAACCCTAGTCTAAATTAAATCATATCATTAATTATAACTCATACCCAAACTAAATCCTAAATACAATCAAATTCAATTGTCTCTTTAAACATAGCCCCAAACCCTAAACATAATATCAATTTGTCTTAAAACTTAAAACTAGTGTAATGAAATTAAATATAAAATAAGACTTTAAAAAATTACCTTCCAACATTTATATAATAAAATTATATAATTTAATTATTAGGACTAGCCCCTCTTGATGCTACTAGCTATATATACAGACAACCTAGACATATGGACGCTTTAATTTACTTTTAAAAAAGGTTTCACATTTAAAAATTAAAGCCTTGATTATACCAGCATATATTGGAGACATTATCTGTTACATAGAGAGTTCATTTTCTTGACTAACAACCACGCCTTGAAACATATAAATTCAGAGCGTAAGCTGTCGCACAAGCATGCCAAATGAGCTTCATTCTTGCAGGCTTATAGTTTTGTTGTGGACCACAGAAGTGGTAAAACTAATGTAGTAGTTGATAAATGAAGTAAGAAGCATCATTTATTGGTTGTAATGAGTAATGAGTTAGTAGGATTTGAAGAAATGAAGAACAAATATACAAATGATTCCAATCTTTGGTCACATATATGCCATTCTCATCAGTCGAGACCATTCACTTATGCAACCATTTGAAGACTACTTATTGTTAGATGGATTTTTCTTTAAAGAAAATCAACTCTGCATTCCCTTTGGATGTATGAGGGAACAAATCATAAGAGATATGTAATCGAATGGATTGTGAGGTCACATTGGAAGAGATAAGGCTTTTGTAGTAGTACGTGAGAAATTATTTTGGCCTAATATGAAGAGAGATATGGATAGATTTGTCGCTGCTTGTAAGATGTGTCTAATGTCCAAATGGGGGCATTAAAATACTAGTCTATACATGCCTCTACGACCACCAAGAGCACCATGGACTGATATCTCTATGGATTTGTTTGCTTCAATCTTCATGAATACTAAGAGGTAATGATTCAATGTTTGTTGTGATGGACATATTTTCTTAAATGGCTTATTTCATTCCTTGTAAGAAGACTAATGATGCAAGTCAAGTGGACAATTTATTATTTAGAGAAATTGAGGGAGTTCATGGTATACCAAGGACCATAACTAGTGATAGGGACACCAAATTTGTAAGCCAGTTTTGGAGAGGTTTGTTGAAAAAAGTTGAATATCAAATTGCAATTCAGGTCACCATACTACCCCAAAACCAATGGTCAAACATATTTGGTAAATAGGAGATTGGGTGACCTATTAAGGTGTTTACTTGGAGACAATACTTGACAATGGGATATGGTGATTCCTCAAGTTGAGTTTGCCTATAATTCTGATATTAATTGGTCTACGGGTAATTCTGAATTTAAAATTATGTATGGAGAAAATCCTAAGAGAGTTTTAGACTTGGTTGATTTACCAATAAGCCCACATAATATTAAAGAAGCTACAAATTTGTGTGTGTGAGATTACACCTTCATGAAATTAGGATCAATAACAAAAACTCTATAGAAAGAAAATACAATTTAATCTAAGAATTAAAGTTAAACCAATGACATCTCATGGTTCTCTATCTAAGCTTTGTTAAGAGAGCTCTCAGGCTTAATCTCTCTCAAGGACAATCCTAGAATGGGAAAAATTGATAAACATGCTCTAATCTAGCTCAAATGCTCAAAGATGTGTGTGCTTTCCATTCAAATGTTCATGATTCATGCTATGAAATCAACAAATGCTTCTCAAAATGATACTCAAAAAGCTATGCAAATGCTGAAATACTATCAAATGCTCTCCAAATGCCTATAATAAGGATGCTTTGCTCTTGAATTTCTTGGATCCCAAATACAAAGAAAATGGCTTGTATTTATAGAAATTTCCCAAGGGTAGGGGGTAGAGTGAATTGATCATGGTCAAGCCTTGGTTGAGTAAAAATCTTTGAGGTGATTTCAAATGGAGGGAAATTTAAATGGTTGTCCTCAAAGGGTGGGAAAAGAAGACAAGATCCTCAACTCTCATTGGTTGATCAATTTGAGTTGAAAGAAATTAGGAATTATTTAATTAATTTAACCATGTAAGGGTGAATGGGTTGGATTTGATTTTTAATTTAAATTATACAATTAATTGATTAAAATCAATTGCATAATTTGATTAATCCCTTTTATGCTTGAATTTAATTATTTTATTTCATGATTATTTAATCCTTTGATTTAATTTGATTTTTGTCCACTTTGCTTGATAAATGTCCATTTGATTTGATTTTGATCCATTTTAATGCATTTTGATGAGATTTGGGGCAATTGGATGAGATTTATAAATTTGATGCATAAGATACACCTGGTCAAATTTAGGTGTCTACAAGTGTATCGAAGAGATACACCAGAAAGTTAGCCTCAAATTGCAATCCATGAAAGGACAATGTTAGAGAAGAGTTGATTTTCATTGGGGAGAAAAGGTCTTCGAAGAGACAAAAATGTTCATGGTCCATCTACGCAAAGAGCATTAACCCCAAGGAACATACAAAAAATTGAAACTCAAGAAGATTGGGGATTGCAAGATTGTGAAGAAGATAAATAAAATTTCATACTAAATAGAATTACCAGAAGAATTGGACATCAGTCCCATTTTTAATGTTGCTGACCTGCACTGATATTCAACTGGAACTATGGAAGATCCGATGAAAGTTGAGAATAATAAGGACAAGAAACTTTGGGGAAAGTAATTGGAAAAGAATAAAAGAGAGCAAGTTGAATGAGTATTAGATACCAAACTGCTGACAACACGAAGCAAGTCATATAAGCTTTTATTCATTGAGTGAGAAAATTTGCCAGATTCTTACAATTCACGCATCACTCAAGGTGATCTGATGGAGCACAATCGAAGAGAACCAGGACACTCAAATTTTGTCAAAGGAGGGGAGAATGATACATAACATCTCACTTAATTCCCTACCCATGTTATGACTGCAAAATAAATGGTATTATCTATTTTGGGCTACTTTTAGCTGTCTCATTTTGCAGTGGTGGATTTAGGTTTTGTTATGTTTTTGGGGTGTGAGTGGTATGTGGTCAAGACAGATGCATGCTGAGTGGGTGCTAGTTTTAGTTTTTTTTTTATGGTCTTAAGTTTAGGAGGGAAGGGAAGGATGGATTTTAGAGAGTCTGGGGATGAAGGGGTGTAAATTTTCATATATGTAATGATTATGTACTAGAAAAGAGGAAAATAAATCATTGATTGAATCTAAATCAATCCATGTATTTAGTATTTTTTGGGGTGTTTGAATTTTGTATTTTGCAAGATTTTATATTCCAATTGTTCTATTTAGAGTTGCGTAAAGAAGGCTGAAGTTTTTTATGGCTACAATCACAACACATAGGTCATACTTGTAAGGTTACATGAGTTCGTTAAAAAGACAACTTTGTGATGAGGTGCAAAGTGTTGTTTGCATATATTGATGAGGATACCTCTCATATTGAGGAACATGGTCCACAAAATCAGTATAGTTATCCACACATGAGGGGTATGTCACAGAAGATGATTTGTATCACCATTTAACATAGAAATACGATGATGGTAGACACCTTATTGGAGGTGACACTTGCTATTGACCCACAAGTAATTTTAAAAAGATGTGCAATGTAGTTTAGAACTAGTTATGTGAAAATGGAAAATGAAAACTAACCAAAATATTTATGTATTTTAATATTTTTTTAAAAAAAATTGAGTCATCCATCTTGTATACCATACCATCACATGCTTATTGTACCACTATCTTGAAATGATAACTTGAAGTTGAGCATATGGACATTGGGTCTTTGATATCCACATAGTTTGTGGCAGTGTTCTCTCATGGTTCATTAATACAAATTTTAGCAATTTGAAGCATGTGTGTTTATTTTTATTTTTTTTGGTGGCATAACCAAATATCAATTTCGTTAACCACAATTTGAAACACATATACTATTAGAAATATTATTTAAAAAAAAATCTCATTTATGGGTTTCTTCTAAGGAATATTTAAAGAGTACAAATTTTGCTACAAGATATTTCAGAAAAAATATAAAAATATTTTGTATTGTAATATAATTCTTTTCAAATTCAGTACTCCATCTTACATCCCATAGTTATTATTCTTCATGCTTTTGTTACCATGACAACTCCTTAATTACACCCATAATAATTAATGAATATACGGAGTACTAATTTGTTTTGTAAAGGGCCAAATCTATTTTATATTTTAATCATATGTGTTGCTCTATCTTTTATTTGGTAACATAAGTGAATATGGACTCCATAAACCACAATTGGAAACACATATACATGTGAAATCACTAATTATAAAAATCTCACATTTCCGGGATTCTTCTAAGGAATATTTGAAAAGTGCAAAAATTGATACAAAATATATCACATATGCAAATTTTTTAGAAGCATCAAGTTTAAAAAAATGTTTGCTTCATCCATCTCTAAGATGAAAATCTATGCCGCATGTGTGAAAACCTATCCCTTTGACCACCATTCCTACATCTCCTAAAGAGGTCAGTGAAATCTAGTACCAGTGAGTTCCTCAGGAGATGGCGAACAAGGCAATGTACAAGTCCAGATGGAATCGCCTCCGTATGATATCCTTGGTCATTCCTTGTCAACAAGGTGAGACTGCTAGGCCACAACACTATGGCCTATAACTAGTGGATGTGGCTTTCCTGGATATGTCACGCATCTTGATTTCACAAAAAACAATGTTGCGCATTCATATGGAAAACCAACATATTCATGCAATACGCACGTGTATCCACGTGTACAAACCACCCATAATCATATTGTACAACTCTCAAATTTCAAAGGATGATGTCCTCTTCTAAACATGTGGCAACGAAATTATCAATATCGTATGTACCTCAGTCTCAAAAGCCAAAAGGAGGAGCTTGCACATAGACAGAAAGAAGATTGTTACATGTGTGTAGAGTGTAGCATATCATATATGTAAAAACATGTGTGGCATAATGAGTGTTAAACGAGACATAAAAGTGACAACCTCATCCGCTCCACAAAAATCATGTAATCCATGATGACGTAAAAACCCAATTGTGAAAAATAGGCAAAGTGACCTGCAAATACATATATATTGCACATAAGCTAACATCATAAATATAAATAACCAATATACATATGTTCCACCTCCTGCCATATCTAGTTGACAATTGTTTTATAGCACACAAATAAGCATAAACAAATAAATAAAAAATAGTATAGTCTATGGTCGAATCGAAGAGGTGGTGGTCGAGTTTGAAGTCATTTTGTATTTATAGTTCAATAAAACCTAACTATTATGCTATAAAATTGTCTTTGGTTTTTGTCGCATGGTTTATCATGGCCCCATACAAATAAATTAACTAACTCAAGTGTAGTTGAACATTTACGATTGTGGCATACCTTTCATTCGAAACTGGTTTCAAGGATTTTCATGGAGAAACAAGTCGTATATTGACTTTTCTTTCATGAATGGATATGTAATCAGTGATAGTGAGGGTTACGAAAAGAATTTAATATTCATCCTCTTTCCAACATTGAGAAATCTTTGAACTTGGTAGTTTGAAAGTGTAAGGAGTCTAGTTTATGATTTTGATATTTCCAGACATGGAGAATGTTGTTTGGGACTACAATAGTGATGTCATTAACTCTTAAACTATGCATTTTTTTGTCTATGTCAGAGGGCTGTGAGAACGGTTTTGTGGAACAAGAAAAGACTAATCATTTATAATACTAAAGTATGTGATTTTATGTTTTTTATGACCTCTTTTTACCCTTGGAATGTGACTTGTTGATTAGGAGTCAAGAATCCTTGTACATGCTTTGCACAAGTGGCCTAATTAGGCCTACATTGTAAATTAGCAGTATATTTTGTAGTCAAGTGTTCCAAACGAGTCCATTTTGTAGTCATGTCTTTGTAACGAGTCCAAGGGGGTATAAATGTTGTATTTGGTTGATATAAATTGTTTCCAAAGTGGCTTCATCCTTGTGAACTATTGAGCCTTTTCTTGGTGATTATAACCTACGAGGGAGATTGACCTTTTGAAAAGGAGGCTTCAACTTTAAAAAGAGTCACAAATGGAAGCCAAGATAACAAAAATCCTGATCCATTCTGAAGTATGGAAGTGTCGGGAAGTTTTGTGTGTGGAGTGAGGAGTTATCTACATAGTTGATTTCTTGGGTTAAGGGAAGGATATTAGCCCTTTGCTATGAAACATGCCTAGAAGTTGGTGATTCAAAACTTGCCTCTACAAGAATTTTCCACCATTTGTTTATCGTAGATAACCAATAGGAGACACATTGTCATGGGATAAACTCTGTTATTGTGGGATAATGTGTCATATTTTCCATTGGCTAAGCTGTCGTGTTCACTGAAAATTTCTGCATACGTGTTGGTTGTCCCTTGTCATTGTTTCCCTCGCTTCCCCGCACATATCATATCCACCTATACAACTATCAAAAGAAAAATGCATGCGAGGAATTCTTTTTGTGGATGTTTTTGTTGGGTACAATAAAGAGATAAAAATCAAGCTGAATCTTGTCAAAATCATTGAAAAAAGCACAAAAATGCAGACCACTAGCCATATGATGGAACCAACATCATTTTTGGCCATCATTACTAACCTGTGTTGGATGCAATATATCCATCTGTAATCACATGTGCTTCATCTACTTTGGATGTTATTGACCTCCCCCTCCTCTTGGTCTCACTATCGAAGAGTAAGACAAATTGGTTCGACTGAGGTTCTTCCTTTGACTTGTCCCGATTGCTAGTCTCTCCACGTTGTCGAGCACACTGCCTACTAGCGCTGAACCAGTGCCACAGGTGAAAAATGGTAGTATCCATTGGGTTAGTGTGTTGGATGAAATCAAAGTTCAATGAATTGCACTCTTAAAGTTCAACCAAGAACCTTTTCACACAAGATGCAAATGACTTTCATTGTTCAAGTGTTGACGACATTTTATTAGACAATATCTTCATCATTGTAGTTGCTTCCTTCCATTCCACCTTTCCATCCATGTCTGGTGTACCACCCTGACATCTTGAGTAACATGTTCATGAGTGGGTGTAATGATAGTGTTATCGTGAACCCCTTCAAAGGTGAACATATCATTGATATTTGTAACACACAGACTGGGAGCTAAAACATCCCTTGCACGATGATATATTGTTAGACTAAAGTGAATGTATATTAATACAAAAAACATTGTATTCATTCACTTAACTGGTATACCACCTTGTACTACCCACTCACCTCTGCCCCCTGTGGCATCAGACGATAATTTTTAGAATGATTTAGAATAACTGAGAGGGGGGTTGAATCAGTTATCCTCAGGTCTAGATGTACCAATTCAACTTTTAAACTCTTCAACCAACTCAAATCTACTCAACGATCCACTCGGTCTCTATAACATATGATTAGTAACATAAACTTGCAGTCCACTATCCTAAAGTAATCAACTTGCAGAATATAAAACTCTTAAAAGTAAAACTCATCAAATAACATTCACACAAGTATGACACCAGGATTTAATGTGGAAAACCAATATAGGAAAAACCACTAGTAACATGCTACCAGTCTTTCACTCTTCTAAAGTGAGCTCTGTGAGGAGCCAACCCTGTTAAAGGTTATAAAACACACTGTTAGGTGTGACCCTATTAAAGGATTTAATCACCCTGTTAAAAGTGGTCTGGTTAGAGGACTTAAGATCATTCCATTAGAATGTCACCTTGATTAAAGGATTTACAAAATGATTGTTAGGTCAACCTTGATTAAAGGATTTTAACTGATATAATGGTTAGAAAGTAACAACAGGTTTGATCTGAAACATACAACTCACTTTGCAAATACAGATCCACTTTAGCTCAAATGCTAATCCACTAACTGGCCTTCATTGTCATCTCCATCTTTGATCTTCTTAGAAATCCTTTAAGAAATCACCACTTCATAGTTTGTCACTGCTCTTCTCATCCTTTTCTGCCTTTTGCTTAGATTAGCCAATCAACTGGATAAACCCCTACCATAAACTCCAATTAGGTTATCCTTATACCTCCTTAAATAGGTAGCTCAATCTTTTGCTGCTTAATCATCACTGTAGATATTAGGGTTTGGTCATATCCAATGAATCCTTCCAACATTTCATTCTCCTTCTATCTCTCTAAATACTTCTCAAAACTCCTTGAATCCACACATAGAAATGGTTAAACATATATTAAATTCTCCACACCGTTCATCCTTATCTTCAACATGTTTTACATATCCCAAGAATTCAACTGTGTCGACTAGGATCTTAATTATTTCATAAACTGTAAAATACTGACACTGGGTCATCACTGTGTTCTTCCACTCGGTCATCCCTAGATAACTCAGTTAAATATTGATGCTCGATCAAAACTAAAGTTTCTCAGCTTGTATGGGCGCTCGATCAACACTATATAACTTAGTTTGTACTGGCGCTCGATCGACACTAGCTTCACTCGAATTAAACTTAAGTTCCTTAATCTTCTTCTCTTTTGCTCAGTCAAGACTAAGCTTTTAGTCTTCCTCGCCTCACTTAGTGTTAAAAATAAACAACACATTATCTTGTCAATTTTCCAACTAATCAAGTACCCATTGTAGTTTCTCATAAGTCAACTATTTCACTAGGTCTTCTTGTTATATCCTCTTTTCAAATCTTCTTCATTAATGAAATGATATGGCACTTTACTAGATAGAAACTGTCTTACCAGTTAAGGTTTGACATCAATTAAAATATAACAATTATTTCAATTGTAGCTTCCAACAATACTGGTCATTGTTTCAACCTTTAGTGCATGCTTGCACGTGTTTCCCTACATAGTCCACATGCAATCACATACATATAAGTCATCTCCACTTTCCTTCACAAGGCACCGAGCACTAGAATACTGACTTTTAACCCAATGTCAACCAGTATGTGTCTCATCTAGGACACAATCTGCATCGGGAATCTCTTTTTCCCTCTCCATACTGGTCCACATGTGTCCAACCTTGTAGTTCGTGAGAAATTTGAAATGTTGGAACCTTTGTTTTTGCCTGTAGAATGGTTCCATGCGATATACAAGTCTGAAGTATAGGTGGTCCATCCTCCTTGCGCACTTCTTGCGATGATCATGCAGGTAATGTGTCCTCATTATGCAATGGTTTGACTCAACTACAACATTTGTGACTTGATTAGTGTGTAGAAATTTTTTGAAGATCTTCACCCACATAGCTGCAAAAAAAGGTTGAGACTAAGTATGAGCCCACTTAAAAATGTGTGACATCAAAGGAATTAACAACCACCAACAATGATGAGTATTTGAATGTGCTTCTCACCAGTACGACCTTCTTCTTCACACCATGTCTTGGTGAATTAGTCCATATATCGTGGCTAATCGCTGAACTCATCCAAGAAACCATGCAATTGATCAATAGCAGTCTCTTCGCTTCCCTTCGTGGCCATCATGATTGTCCCTAAGTGGTGAAATAAATCCATGACTCTTTCCTTTGTTGCATACTTTTATGCATTCTTGAGCCATGATCGACAAACTTTCCCGAGGAAAAGGATGACACAAGTTTTAAATACATCCCTGAATGTAATGAACAATTATTTGTAAGAATCTCATCAAATAAAATCAAACATAATCAAATCCATCAAGAGATTTCGTTTAAACATTTATAACTAATGATACATGTACATACTATATGGATGTTTTTTGTGCTCTTGCATCATCCATAATAAATGCAGTGATCTCCCAATCAAGGTTTGCAAGAATCCCTCGTCTCTGAACCTTGGTTAACCAGACTTGAATGTACTCAATCTTGTTCTGAGATGACACGACCCATGCCATGGGAACTCCATACTGTTGCTTGTCAAATACCAACAACAAGTACAATTTGTACTGCATGAATTAAGAACAATGAAAAACATTTCCTTCAATGAACACATAGAATTTCTCAAATTAGCACTGTAGTAGGTGGGACAACTTTTAGTTATCTTACCCCATACTTATTTATTGTGAAAGTTGAATCCATTGAGATGATTAATCGATGTGAGTGTCAGATGGTCATTTGAAGTATCCAAGGAATTGGAATTCCCATAATAAAAGGTTTGTTCGCACCAATAGGGAGTTGGAAAATGAAGAGGTTATCTCTGTCATATGTTTTCCATAGAGCAATACTTGTCTCATCATTCACATCCTTTTGTGCTCGAATAGACCACACCCTTCTTGACACATTCAAGACATCCTTGCGTGCCAGGAATCTATCCCCTTTCCTTAACATACTAGTGAACACATGATCATATAAATGTTTGTTTATGATCACATCGACACTTACATCCATCGCCAACAACCTCTCTATATAATATTTGCATTCTTCCAAAAGTTTTGGAGCCAACGTAGACCTTGGATTGTTCATTGGGTCCCTCACCCCATGACAGATCCCGCCCTTGGCATCTACGTGATACATTTCCTTATATAGAAAAAATGCCACATCTGGCATGCCATGGAATGCCTTCACATTCATGTGGCATTGACAACCACATTTTTTTTCAAACTATTGAGGTCATTTCTCACATGGAGGCTTGTCACTATGATCCTATGGACCCTAAACACACCAATAACTACAATTGCACATGTCAAATTGATTGGTGGACATGTATAAACAACATTTTAGAAGTGGAAACTTAAGAAATGGTCCGGTTGAATAACCAAAAATAAATCTTTGTGCTCTCTTTCTTGCACGTTGTTATGTGATTTTTAGTTTTCTTCTTGCAGAAAAATGTGGCTTCATAACCATCAACCAAATATTCACCACTAAGTAACGCATCCAATTTGCAGAGAGGTATCACTGCACACATGTCTACTTTATAGTCGTGTTGGAGAAAAAATAGAATCCACGTGATTTCATTAGATGAGAAGGTGCGAACTCCTTCACCGTCGTCTTGCACTTCCAAATCCATTAAGAGTTCCCATTTCCTTTGTCTCCCCATCCCAACAAAAATCTCAATGTACACCTGGGCTGTGTCCGAGAAACCCCTACAACTAAGGCAATATAAATTTTTTTGATAAAGACCAATAATTTCTCCATTGCAGTAAGATGATGTTGTCAAACTAATTATGTTTAATAGAGACTCCATCCTTATTCCATTTTTAACAACTTTGAGTGAATTCCATTAATTTTAGGTAGAGTTATAGTATTTTTTCTACCAACGGCCCCCTAAGCAAGTGTTTTTTAGGGTTTCAATACAAAATTGTGAATTCATGGTAGTTTCCACTGTTATAATTTCCTCTATATTGGTTCATCAAAGGTTTACATAGTGTAGTTTCATATCCTATAGTTTGCAAGAGTGCAACTTATCGTTTGCAATCAAAATTATTACTTCGTACTCTATTGACCCTGCATTTCTCACCTACTTAACTAAACTATGATGAGGGGTTCAAAAAATAGATAGAGAATGACCTTATAAAGTCATTCAAATGAGATTTTTAGTCTGTATAGGGCCTAACTCAATCTTTGCAGGGCAATTTCAAGATCTCTTCTTAAGAATTCTACTAAATACTTTGTAAGAGTGGGCTAATTAGCCCTCATGAATAGATTACCGGTCATTGTTAGGCATATATGTTCCTAAACAAATACGCCTTTATTTTACATGCATTTTAGAATCCCCCAAAAGGGAACTTGAATCTATCTTTAGTTTGTGATTATCTGCCATGCCTTGTAAGTTGTGCCCTATTTTCTCATCTACAAGGGCTACTAGGAGAGAAGTTAGGTTCAACGTCTATATAGGGGTTTGATGAAATTAGAGTTCTTAAAAGTTGTAAATACACTTAAACATGTGTTTCTATTTGGTCTAAGTTGTCTGGGATGTTGGATGAGGTGTTTGGAACCTTAATGTACTTTTGGATATTTTGTGGCTTTGTACAAGCATCAACCCGTTGTGAAGAAACCTTGAAATTGTAAGGTTGACATTGGAACACTAGTTGCTGCCAGAGCCAAGGGAAGAACATGTTTTGAAGCTTGTCATGGAGAGAGGAATGATTTCCTAGTACAATTTCTTGATTGAGTTAAGGGAAAGTTATGAGCCCTTTTTTGTGAAATATCCCTACACAATATTGACTTCAACTCTAGCTCTCCATCGTCAATGGTGTATGTTGGCTCTATCATAAAGGGAGATCTTTCTACAAACTCACCAATCCAATACATGGAAACTCACCATGACAACATGTGTTCAACCTTTGAGGAGATTCAAGGCTTCAAAAATACTTTATTTCACCCTATATGGGGGTTCCCAAACAATACCCCCTTATCAATCTTCACTTCTCTTCATAATGACCCTTACGCTTCATAGGTTACAAACACCAAATATATGGCTTCAAGGCTTACCAAAATCAAATGTATTTAGGAACACTTTAGACCCACTGAATAGAACATTTAGACACCCTTAACGACCTCAAATAAATCTGATTTCTTTAACTTTAATACTTCTGACATTGACTGTCCTGATGGTTATTGACCCATCATTTTAATTTAACAAGACATAACTCTTGCTATAGGACATAACTCTGATACCAAACCACATTTCAAGATACCCTATTTGACAACTCAAAGCATATGCATAATGATCAACAAACTCCTTCACAACACTTGACTAAAAACATGATTGCAGTTGTTGTGTAATTATGCCTCCTTTGCAAGGCAACAACAAAAATGTCTAATTCCCAAACACCAATTTGCATTCGAAGAGTTAGTGCAGGTTTTAAAACAACATTGATCGACAGGTTCATCATTGCAACCAGTCAACCTCTGCTTCTTTCAAAGAGATCTTATCGCTGACCTTCCATATATGGACAAAAGTTACACAACCGCCCCACCTAGGGCATCAACATTTTATCAGGTAACCTCCACATTGGTGCAGGATCACGTAGCCATGAAGATGTTAATGAGGTCAAACTACATTTTTCCTTATTTTTAATGTTTCATTAATGCTTTGTAGGGTCGTAAGGACCATTTGTATCAAAACAACTCAAGTTGTAAGACTGGACGAGCCATTTTGTTCAAAATCACCTATAAGGTCCAGGGAAAGTCTAATTTGGTCAAAGGGTCACAATGTCCAAAAAAGGGTTAAAAAATTTGTAATTGGTCCCATTAAGTCCAATTTTCGTGTTCCAAACGTTTTGTCACAAATGCAAAAGTTGCAAAGTTGCAACATTGCAAAAAAAATGCAAGAAAAGTTGCAAGAATGCATTCCATCGTTTGTAGAGTTGGTTGGGCAGTTAGAGAGATTGGAAAAGGTTAATAATGCAATGTTTGGTCGAGATCAAAGAGAGAGTGCAGTTTAGAGGGGATTGGGTAAGGCAAAATCATGAAACCATCAAACTGACATGCCTTTTTGGAGGTCTGTAGTTGTTGCAGAGCCACATAGGCTCATCCAGTGTTGTAAATTCAATCTTTTTTTGTTTATGTATGATGGATTAGTGAATTTTCTTCCATTTGCATCCATCCTTATGTATTTCATGTAGTGTTTTATGAGTTATGATTATTTTTCTAAAAACTGTCTAAACCCTCCGTGAGGGTAAACATACAACATAGAGATTCTATATCTCCTAACTCAACCGTTTGAAAAATATTATTTTTGGTGAAATGATAGGTATATGGGTGTACTTTATTAAATTACAAAGTGAAAGGTGTACTATATATATATTTTTTACAATAAAAATGAATGTGATCAATATCTCGTCTTTGTCACAAAAATGATTCATATGAAGTAGCTTCTACATTCTTATTCATGATATCAATTGTACTTTAATAACTCAGTATTAAACTTATTAATACATCTACCATAGTGTGCTCCAGTAAGATAAAAAACACAAAGCTGTAAATAATTTTCACAGTTAAGGTCAATAAAGAACTAGATCACTATACCTGATTTCAGTAGTTCACCTTCCTTCCACTCTCTCTTGCCACTATTGTGATTGCTGTCACAACATTGCACCCCAACTTTTTCTTTAGCTTGCCCACTATTTCACTTTCACCTCGTTGTGTTTTCCTCTACCCCTGCTAATCCACTCTGCACAAAATTCCCCCACTAATTAGAACTTACTTTTGTAAATGAAATAATAATTCTAATTTCTCACTACCATTGTGAAATCCAATAAAAAACCAAATAAAATAATAAGATACAAAACCCTTTAAAGTTGTCAAAGAACTGGATCATAAAACATGATTTCAGAAGTTAGCCTTCCTTCCACTGTCTCTTGCCACTCTTGCAATTGTTGCGCGACGAGGTTTTCCTACTGTTTCAACCCGACTTATCCTTTGCTTTGCCCACTATTTCACTTCCACTGTGTCATGTTTTCATCTACTGCTGCTAATCCACTCTGCACAAAATTCCCTCCACTACTTACAACTTAGATTTGCAAACAAAAAAATGGTTATAATACCTTAATACAAATGTGAAATGCAATAAAATAACAAATAGGAGAAGAAGATACATACCAACAAAAGAAGAAGAATCTCCCTGATAGGGTTAATGCGACGAATTTCTTCTCACACACTTTCTTCACCAGCTCTACTTTTCTTGCCTCTTATTCTCTGCAGACGTGTTATCTCAGACAACAACAACAACAACAACAAATGCCGCACTTTGAATGCCTTGATTTCTTCTTCCATCTCCTCTCTAAATAGTTCATAACCAGACGACTATATTAGGTTTTTTTTTCATGTTATAACGTCCACAACACGCGTTTAGGGCTTTTGATATAGATAACACAACATGCCTTTTCTTCTAAAAGTATTCCCACAATTTCTTGTGGCCGCACGATTGACTCAAACTCTGATTTCTTCATGACCGCACGGTTAACTTCATCGCTCTGTCTTGACTGTGACATTTTCTTTTCCCGTTGTGTGCACAGTTGCAGTTGACTATACCCCTCTCTCCTCACGGTCAAATCTTCTTTTCCGACAGTTAACTATTACTATTTTCTGCTTTCACTACCGTAAAAGTTAACACCACTTTATAAGAGTTAATAGTGTTATCTTCTGTTCTATCCTGTCTGTTCTATGCGCCAGCTGGTATCCATCATATACTATGTACTGTGCATCCATGTGATGTGTTTGGTATGGCATGCCATGTCTTTCACATCTACCATGTCGCTTTTTGCGTCAGGATATATGGCTCCCTGAAAAGACATGAAAATGAGTCACTTTTATGGATCTCATCTCCTTCACTTCCCTTTATAAGTACCTATTCTCTCAATGATTAACACCACAATTAAATGAGTATTTATTAATGCTTAGTTTAAAATTTATAAATTTTATTATAATAAATTTAAATCAAATCAATTATATTATTTTTATATTTATTAAACACAATTTAAAAAAAAAACATTTTATGTGAGATAAATTTCTAACAATACTAATCTAGAGATGAATTTCTAACAATGAATCGGTAACTGATCAAAACAGACTATAAGAATAAAGCATCAAAAAGAGCATAACGAAAAAACTAAGGGCCCGTTTGGCACTTGGAATTAACCTTGAATAGGCAGCCAATAATGCACGAATTAAATAATTCTTTGTTTGGTGCATTTTTTGAATTCTGGAATTAAAAAACTAATCCCCATTTTGGGG